>JADFUC010001696.1:0-161822 GCA_019722365.1 Lithospermum erythrorhizon | reverse complement strand
AGTCATGTCAAAGTATGTAGCCTTGGTATAACACGTATAGTTATATCGTAGGTCTAAGAATTGTCGAATTTGAAATTCTAAACAAAATATCATAGACACGTATATACATATCTTCTATGAATTTACTTTGGCCATGTACTTCCCCAAATATAGGACTGCAGCCTCCACGGTATCGGATCTAGTCCTCGTTGTGCTAACGTGATCAATCTCATCACTAACGAAAACACCATGTTAGTCATACGATGCTTGTCGCCCCTAACTAATGATCCCATCAAGGGCTTGGGCTATCCTATACTTAGGCTCTCAAGAGGCGAATCAAGAATTCATGTTGCCTCCTCTAAAACATGTATTCAACCTGTGATTTAACTTTTCAATTATCGAGGATACAATACACGATACTATATATTTCAACGGCCTCAGAAATAAATAAATAACGGGTAACTTTAATGAACTCACGCATTCATGTAGTTTTAGTTATCAATCAGATTAAAATACAAAGGAACTTTTATTTTAATCAATTACTTAACTTATTCATTAAGTGCCTGAAAAACCAAACCTCTGCTGAATCATGTGGAAAGTGATCTTTAACTCGGTGATGCATGCTTAAATCCACATGGATCCTTTAAGCTTCCACAGGGCAAACTCTAGGTCATTTCAAGACATAAAGCAAAAGGATAGTGATTATAATCACATCCTTTATAGGAATACTTTCATTTCTACAAGCAAATTTCTTTACATTCATCAACCCGGCCTCAACCGTGGAATCATCAGACTATGATTATCCCGACATAGTCATGCACCCACTATGATCAAAATGAGTTTCAACCACTTCGGGTTCTATCGGGTAGGTTTACAAATAATAACTCAAAGTGTGTTAAACACATCCGTGTTATTAAATGCACATTCTTTAACAACATTACTAACAAAACAGACGATCGGTCAAGTCAGAATACCGAGTTCAAGTTTCCTTTAGTTTACTCATCGAGCATACTAGACTCAATTCTATTAATGAAACTCTTGGCTAATAGCTTCATATGGTACAACCTGGCCCATACGTTACTATCACATTCGGGCCATAAGTGGAGATCAACAACCCGATCTTTTATTCCATGTAACTATATTTACCTCTATTCTCTTAAAAGTTACTACCAAACGTATTCGAATCAAGCTAATACCTTTAGTAAAACTTCACAATTCCAATCACGGAATCATGCTACGCCATAGTCATGTGCATAACATTACGACTGACACAAGATACCTGCCGAATCATATATTATTATGTAATAGACTTCAACCACTCTCATTACGCAGGCCCTTACGTCGATTTCAAATTTAACGTAAGCAGTCATTATTAATAAGAGAATCGTCTTATTTATAGAATTTAATTCATTATGATTTCAATCACCTCGAGCTTCATGACATCTTAAACTAATCAAGCAAATGTCATGCAAGCTCACATATATATATATAATATGACTGGACATAAAGATGCTACATATATGCAAATTGGCTCACAAATGTACAAAGTTAATCTAATCACTATTATACCTTCGTCAGAGGGAAATATTTCTTCAACATTTAGTGTATAAAACTTCATTTATGCAGTTACGCTCCCACTAACCTTTAAGAACTCAAGGTTCTTCATCACTCTTGATTCTTATTGATTTTCATCAAGATCAAATGAGAATTTAACTCCATTATATCTAATCTTAAGTTTACAACTTTAGATTCTAGTAGTATAGAAAAACTTTCTTTATATTCTCGCTTGAGATGTGGAGTTCCAATAACAATGTCAAGTATCCATCATCACCCGATCATTACTTAGGAAATATCTTTTTGGATAACTTGCTTGTAATCTACATGTTACAATCCTATGAATAACAATAAAGTAAAGTTTGAAATAAACACGAAAGCATACCAACCAATGAATATGTTTAATCTTGGTTTCTCAACCAAATGTATGATTAAACGCTCATTCATGACTGATTGCTCATTTAATGAGAATACATTTATTACTTTTGATGATTCACCATCCGTAGCAATATAGAACGGGCTCTTTACTCACGCATTTAATCACCATCCGTAAGATAAAATAGAGTTTTATATTCAACCCATGTATTCACATCTTATTTCATTTAAAATGACTCAAGTCATTTATTGAGTATTATTTATTCATGTTGTCATTTGTATCACCGCATTTAGCTTTAAATGCATCAAGAGTGGATACTCCGATATAAGCCGGGCGGTTCTTATAATCGATCGGGTATCTCCTACGGAGCCACTTGAACGCATGTCTCCTCAAGTCACACATTTGTTTCCACTATTTGTACTTCCTTAACGAAGACTCTATAAGTACAATAAATTGCAGCACTATAGTGGATGGAAATAAATACCACCTTCCTTCCTCCTCAAGTTACGTACAAAATGACTTAACATCAACCTCTCGATTCTGGAAGCTAAATTATGTCTACTACAGCCGACATAATACTAACTTATCCTATACGACGCTTTCAAAGTTTGTTTATCAAACACAACTCTCAGCTGGGTTCATAGTCAATATGAATAAATTAATTTAAAGGTAGTGTAGCAACCTTAATATGTGAAATTATTTATTTCTTTTTGTAAGCCAAAAAATTATTTAACACAATCCTTAATAGATTACTCAACTAATGACACATCTAAGGTTAATGAAATTATCTTGATATATGAAATCAAAGATTCATCCATTTGTGTTTTAACTTCATTAAACACAATTCTTAATTACGATCTTAACAAAGTAATGCTTTAAGATTAATGACGCCTCATTCTTCGACGATATATTACTTCATATCGATTTATACTTCCTCGACCTCGTAATCCTGATAGTATTCATATGGTCCTTTCCATATCCTTATCAACTCGACGTATCATCTAATGATCAAATCTTCACTAATCCTCAGATGTAAACATACAAATCTTTAATTTAGACTCAAATAACCTCCCACTAAGTCTAGTAAAATGGCCGACTTAGTTCATCTTTTCAAGATTATACTCAAGTCTCTGTCGAGTCATTATCCATAAGTATTATTCAAATCGTGTTGTTGTTCAAGGTGTCCTTTTTAAAGAAGAGAGTAACGCTTTCCTTAATCGAATCACCCGATATGGAAACTGCAAGTCAAACACGACATTATTATTTTCACTCTTTACAAGTGCAAAGAAAATAGTTTAGAATCCCAACCACCTTCATGGAGGATTTAAAACCGCTGTCATAATGGGGCCGCCTATCATTGCTACACAAGAAGCTCGATAACTTTCTTTGTATCTTGTCTTCCAACTATTGTTAAGGCCTGCTCATATCCATGATTAAATCACGTGAGTCAAAACTAGTGTTCTCTATTAATCGATAGTCACCAAGACATTACAAAATTACAATAAAATTATTTCGAGATATAAGATTTAATCAAATCTCTTTCAATTCCTAAACGTTACTTAAAATCCTTCTTTCATAAGCTAGTTTAAATAACGTCAATCATTAACTTCAACTTATAGTTCCATGTTCAATTATCCGCATGTGCTCGACGCTGAACCGAATAGATAACTTTGCTTATTTGGTTACAAAAAAAAAAAAAAAATTTAAATTTTTCGTCGGCGCGGACCCGGAATAGTATAATTTTTTCTCGATGATAATATTATTTCGTAAAACTTTGAGCCGAATTTCATTTATAATTTAGAAGTGTTTGCCATGGAAGAATTTTATCTTTGAAATCGGGTTCGCGGAGTTTGCTACGATAAAATGAGTAATTAACCCGAAACCGAACGGACTCGAGTTTTTTTTAAATATCTATTCATACATATCTCCATTATCATCATCGCCATCACAACTTCATCTTATTTCCTCATTTTGCGTAAATTAAGCCCCTCCCCTTAAAAAAATTTCATTTTTCCATTTCTCTCTTCGATTGCCGCCAAACTCAAGATCGGTCAGGAATATCGTTTTCCCCATCATTCTCTTCGAGGTTGGCGTAAGAAATTTCAAGTCTTTCGAGATATTTCTTTGGGTTTGACATAGTTGATTTTATTGACTTTTCCATAATTGAATTTTATGATAAATCTTAGTTGGTTATGGGGTTCTCGCTGACGTATTTTGAGCGAGGAATTCGTGATTTGTAGATCGCTGCGACGCGATGGTCGAAGTTGACTTTTAGGTTTTCGCGTTGACTTTTATATGGATATTTTTATAGACTTAATGTGTAGGAGGTTATATTTGGGACCTTTATTATAGTTTGGTATGATGTTAAATCGTGATTTAAAAAATTAAATTAGTGGCGGCATGTCAAAAAGTGTAATTCCTGTGTCAGCTTATAATTGATATTTCGGAGTATGATTGTTAATTATGGATTTGATGATTAGTTAGAATAACTTTATAAGCCAATTTGTAACAAATGAAATGATAAGATGGAATTTAGCGGGAATCGATTGGGTTGTGTCCGATGATTATAATTCGATAGTTTATCCGCTGCTATACCATTTGTAGATAGTTCCCCAAGAGTTGGTTACGTATCTTCTAGAACCACTGCATATGGGTAGTAGGTCTTGATTATACTTTCTGGTGTTGTTTAGGCGTTGATCGTGGAAAAGGGCGCTTTACCTTGATTGTCTTTCGGCTCATGTGAAGGCCAGAGGCGAGTACTTATCTCACGTGTATTACCTTATGTACTTCTTTCAACGGTAAATTGCCCTTGTATTATAATTATGTAAAGTGGTGTATAGGTCTTTGTAATATAATTAAGTGTGTGAATGGTGTATATGTCCTTGTGATATGATTACGGGAATGGTATACACGTAATGGTCAGACATGCTATGGAACCAATATGATTACGCGCGTGGATTCCTATTCGAAGACGGGCGCCGTCGGTTTCGGTGTCACGGCCCGAACTCCCAACTTATATTTCTCAGATATGTGGCCTTGACGGCACTTGTGGTATTTATGCGTGGCTTTGTCGGCACTTGTAGATGGCGTATCTTTGACGGCACTGTGGTATTTATGTGGCTTTGTCGGGCACTCGCGGGTATTTTGGCGTATTCTCGACGGCAATTTCGCGGGTATTTATGTGGCTTTGTCGGCAATTGCGGTATTTGCGTGGCCTCACGGGCACTCAGGTATTTATGTATTCCTCGCGGCGGTTGTGATTGATTTAATATCGCGCTGATGTATTACCGTATGTTTCATATCATTGAAAGTAAAGTAGCTTGGTTATCGAGAGGCTCAATGGAGTTAAGTATGATTTTCAGGCGACTGAGTATTAGGATACGAATCTCTATAGTTGGGACTACTGGTGATTGTGACCTCCTTCCTTGCGTGATATGTGACGCCATTGGTCTCATACTACGGTATACGCTGCTGTATGATTCTCCTATACTACGTATACATGGTATGATTCTTTGATCGCCATTGCAGTATCGTCGAGGTGGCCCTTATACTACGGTATAACAGGCGCTTTGGCCCTATACTACGGTATAGCGCGGCGGTATGATTCTCTTTTAATCATGAGCCGCAGAAATGAAAAAATCTCTATACTACGGTATAATAAGGTTTGGCCCTATACTACTAAGATACAAGGTATGATTCTCTTGATCGCTTTGTCGCTACAGATTGCCGAGTGGCCCTATACTACCAGAGATAAGGCCAAGGTTTGGCCCTATACTACTAAGATAATACGGTGTGCCTTTATACTTTGTGTATAAGTATGTATGCCTTATACTTGTGGTATAAGCGCGTGTCTTATACTTTGTGTATAAGCTGCTGTTTTGGCCTTATACTACTAAGATGTCAGCGAGGTGATTGTTGATTTGTCCATTCCTCGCAGGTAGACGGATCGAGTATATGCGCATTTATTAGAGGATGGTATACCGGGTGGGGATACGAGAGATAAAGAGGTTTCGATGACTAGAGTTTTAGTCGTTGTTGAAGTCTCTGCGGATTTCATTTTAAGGACAAGGCTTATCGAACCTCTATTATATATTCGTATTGTTATACCGAGACTTCACGTGGAATTATGTTGTATGACTTTATCCGATAACTCGTATACATGTATTTTATTCATATTTGACTTATGACTATTCCTAATCTTGTTGTTGCGTTGAAGAATGCTGTTTGATGGTTATATCATTTTTAAACAATAAATTGCCGGGCAACTATTTTTCTTCGTGGATACGGTATTTATTTCAGTTGTACTTTACCGGCATTACCGTAATTTTGTGGTTAGATATGTTCTATATATCTTAAGGGTTAATGGATGAGATACCTTTTTGAATGAGAACATTAGGGAGCGTAAATTATGCAACCCGAAGTTTATGCTAACTGCCGATGACGCTGTGGATGATATTTTATATATATATACGGTGGAAAATGGATTCAACGCTGCTAGAATATGGGCACGATCTAACTAATGACCGATACCATGGAGGTAAATGTTCGTGATACTAAATGGAAAACTGGGAAGATAAATCCATTTAGGTTATCCTGATTCAAGATATATTACTCTACCATATTAAGAAAACGATATATTTGAAGGTCTTATGAGGAACATTAGTTGTCATAGGAGGAGTATGATTGTAAAATGGGGAGTAAGATTTTTAAACAGCTTAACTAAAGATATGCTCGACAAATGTGAGATACGCATTTAGTTATGCAGAGGTTAAGATATATGTTTGGTTATCAAGTAATAGTGGGTTTGAGGTGTATATTATATCGAATTAGCTAATTTAAAAGATAATGATAGAGAAATACTTTGTAATTATGTGTACCGCGAGTAAGTTGTTGACGTGAAGGGTTATCGGTGTTAGTTAAAGCCAATAAGTGAAAGTTTTATTTTGTGGCAGAACCTATAAAATAATACTTGGGTATATAGCCTCTAAATAAGCGAGAATCTAAATTTTCTTATTCGTATGACGTAGGTTAACTGGTATATTTATTTTCACTGCCTTTTAGCCGACTTATTTTCCTTAAGCGGGCGCATGCTTTTCATGCCCAGTTCAAGCCAAGGAATGACCGATACGCATCGTCGAAAGTAGTCGCTACCCGCCGGCATTTGGGCGATAAGTGGTTTCAAGACCTCATACTTTTATCTTCTTTGAAGTTTCTCGTTGTTTATAATTATTATCGACTCGAGTTGTATAACAAATTGTTTGATGTATTTATATTATGAGTTTCAATGTTGTTGTACTATCGTTAGTTCAACCGGGATGGATCTAGGAAGCTATATTGTTTTATTTAATATGTAAAAAGAAGTCATTTTTATTGTTATCCATCGTCAGCGACTCGATTATACAAGTTAAGCGACGGTCCCCAACCTCAGGGGGGGGCTCCAACCATGGTCGTTACAATTCAGCGAACCTCCCCACTAAGTCTAGTGGGGAGCCGCTGACTTAGTTCATCTTTTCAAGATTATACCTTTCAAGTCTCAAGTTCCCAGTCAATATCCATAAGTATTATTCAATCGTTTGTTGTTCAAGCGTGTCCTTTTAAAGAAGAGTAGCAATGTTTCCTTAATTGTAATCACCCGATATGGAAACGCGCAAGTCAAACATGACATTATTTTCTACTCTTACAAGTGCAAAGAAAATATTTAGAATCCCAACCACCTTCACGGAGGATGAAAACCGCTGCTCTTATAACGAAGTCGCTCATCATTACACAAGAGCTCGATAACTTTGTATCTTGTCTTCCAACTATTGTTATACCTCGGCTCATATCCATGATTAAATCATGTGAGTCAAACTAGTGTTCTATTAATCAGCCTAGCCAAGATTATTACGTTTCGACAATAAAATTTATTCTGAGATATAAGATTTAATCAAATCTCTTCAATTCTAAATGTTACTTAAAATCCTTCTTTCTATGCGTTTAAGTTCGAAATAACGGTTGAATCATTAACTTCAACTTATAGTTCCATGTTCACTATCCGCATAAGTGACGTGAGAACCAAATAATAGATAACTTTGCTTATTTGGTTATATACCATGTCTTTTTGTTTCATCACAATTCATGAACCATGTTCATTATGCTGTTAAACCGAATACTAATCACATGTTCCTCGAAATATAGATACACAACATTCAAGATCATTCAATAGTTTTTCTCAATCGAAGTTATAAAAATATTTATTATTTAAGTTAAGTTTATGTTTATGGCTAAGAGACAATACTTACATATCGTCTTCTTAGCATCATCACCTCATCAATCAAAAATTAATTATCCTTCACTCATATCAGACTTTGTTCACTTGAACCAAAGTTCATGCAACGATCAACATGATTGAATCTGTAAGTCTTAAAAATGTTTGTGGTATTTAAAGTTTTATCCTCTATTAGCATACAACTGACACAGAATGGTCAGTTAAGATCGCTACAGAACACTTTATTTCAACAAGTCATTCGATTTTCTCCTTAACTTATTTTATTTCACATTATAAATTCATGCATTTAGTTTGCCCAATGAATGGTGGTGAATAAAATAGGAAAAATTAATATGCCAAACATAATAGAAAATATGCAACTTAAAAATAAAATGTTGTAGTTCAAACAATCTATACGTATTTACAAAATTTAATTGTAAATATAATACCCGTATTTCAAATCTCACAAAATGTACACAAGGTATCAAGCATCCACTCACTCGATTCAACGGCAACATCGCATACATTTTGAATCAAGTATAATAATAGGTTATCAACCACTACGTAAAGTAATACGCAAGTAATCAAACTATTATGCCTGTATTCAAACGGCAACACCGCATACATTTCAATCCGCACAATAGTAGGTTACCAACCAATTACGAAACTACATAACTCTTTGTGTCACTAGCATACTCATACGTGATGCTACCGACTTTGTATCTCCGACAAACCGTTAAGCATACCAATTAAACCAAATAGTTACTGAGCGACATCATCCCAGTTCCACAACGCATGGAATCACTTCAACACATCCATCATTACATCAAAGTGCAAAACTCCGTAACACTCCGCCATCACAAGCAGGCTCAAATAATACAACCGATTTCTACAACTTTAAAATTGGTTTCGATAATGCCAAGCTTAAATTTTAATTGGTGAAATTAATGTTATTTAACTTTCTGGTTTAACCACGATACCAAGACATATTCAAGAACATGCAATAACATGAAAAATAAATAAATAACACACATTTAGATATGATATGACCCTAGGACCTATTACATCACTTAACAAGTGAAATGCTAACATAAGTTCTATTACAAAGACTTTAGAAGTCATAAGTCTCAGATTCTTCTCAAGACCTCAAAACCTCAAGTTCTCAACCCCGCCGTCTGGTGTGGAAACGCTTATCTTCAATGCCACCACAGCAATACATACTACTACTCTAACCCAACTTAGACAACACGCAGGCTTGTGGGTAAATGAATACAAGAATAAAAGAAATACGACTCAGCAGGTCGTTTACAACATTTCCTAGACGCAAACCCAGAATAAATAAATTAAACTGGTCATATTTTCCAATACCTCCTTTCCATTCCATAACAATATATATGGGCAAAAGATTAAAACAAATAAATGCACTTAATGTCATATATATTAAATGAAATGAGATTAAATGTGTTCATAATTGACTAATTAATTACCCATTATATCTACCATTAATTATCAATTAATGTAAATTTTAAATTCAAATATATTCCACATGATTAATGATAATTATTACAATAATTATCAGCCACTTAAATCATGGAATAATTACTTACAAGTAATTAACTCCAAAATTCAAAATTTAAAAGTCACCATTTAAACATATTTTCAAAAAATTATCAATTAATTAAAAATAATTACGAAAGTGGAAATATAAATCAAATTTAATGCCATTCTAAGATATATATTTTCAATCATCTTAATGCAATGATAAATTATTATTTAACATTTAAAATCAAAATAATAATTACCAATAAATTTTAAAACCAAAAATAATTACATAAAATACATTTAGGGTTTTCTAAAACGGACGACGAATTAACGACTAAACGGCGATCGGCTCGGCCATCCACGATCGACACGCGGCTTCTGCCGGTGCCGTAGTACGGCCAACAAGTCCTCGGTGGCCGAACGCAATTCGCAATCGACGCTGCCGGGAAATGGTTCGCAAGTTCGGGCGACCAATTTTGGTACCATTTCGCCAGCTTTTCCGCATTAATCGCAACTTTTGTAAAAATGATTTGGAGGCTCTGAAAAAATTCAAAAATTTGAGATTTTAGTTGAACATCAATAATATTGAACACGCCCAAGTGGGAATGTTATCAAAAAACACTTCTAGTTTTTCGATTAAACCCAAAACAATCTTGAAATTCAATGAATTTTTGAGTACTTAAAAAATTCAAAAACTTCCTGAAAATCTGACATGACCCTGAAAAGGGTCAAGAACACACAGATTAAATTTAGTAATTTTCGAAATTTCTAAACCTCACCGTAAAATCAAAAATGATTTTACCTCAAATTAAAAATACAAATTAATCAATTTTTAATCCCTTTCAGTTCATGAAACAATTAAATAAACTTCAAATCATCAAAATCAATGCATGAAATGATGATTCCAGCCATGTGAATATATATAAAATGGGTTAATTTTTTTCATATTATATATTCATCAATTGAATATATAAATCATGAAATAATCAAAATTAACTAAATAACTATGTCAACACACAATCAAATTAGAAAATATATCAAACTTGAGTAGGTTCGAGGCCACCGTTAGAATCTAGTATGAATTATATTTGTGATTAAACACCAAATTATTATTAAGTATCCTGATCCTCAAATTAATGTATATTAATCTGAAACACATAAATTACAATTATGAATAAAAGAGTTCTTGGCGTAGACGCCAATGAAGTCTATCTACAAATCTTCACGAACCTCCTTTGAATTCCATTTCGCTGAAAGCACTTCAAAGGCTCTAGTTGAATCCACAATTTATAATAATCCTTACATTCGCTTGGTTAACACGGATTGATTTGGATGAAAATCAAGAGAAGAATTTTCAATTCTTTCCTTGAATATTTCGCCAAAATAGGGAGAAAAGCGAGCGGCTAAAGCTTTTTTCATTAAAAACTACTCACGAAACCTAATAAAGCTCTTTTAAATTTTTATATAGGTCAAACCTAAGTTCTCAACCGACAAATTTTAACGAAATTTAATCTGCTAAATTTAATTAAACCGTTATAAAATCAAACACTAATAAGTTGTTAATAGTAATCAATGTGCCATTAACAGTGCTCATTCTAACTATCGAATTAATCTTCAATTGACTAATTAATTAATTCGATTCATCCAATTTATATTTTACATTATCAATGTAAAAAATCCTAATTGAGAATATTCAAGTGATTACAATCAATCCCTCAATTTAGCAAATGTAGTTTAATATAATCTCTCTGTTGGTGGATCTTTCAGTTCGATATTAGTAAAGCTTGTATAATAATAATAATTGACTAATTACTATTATTATAACGATTAATGAGTAAGATCTAGAAATCGCTTATAACCCCTTAAATTATCATGAGAACTACTAATTAGTAATATACAATTACTAAGGTGAACACTAAGTTCTAGTAATCACATTTAACCACCCGTAAAAGCTCGAATCATACACAATCACTGCCGCGACGGGCATAATAAAGAGGTGAATCAATTTTCATTGATTTCCCAACAAATTATTAGTATAATAAATTGAACATTATTAGTATAATGTATTGAATTCATATAAATCATAAAATAATTAATTGAATACATAGTAACTCATAACGAGTCACATGTAACTCCATTCAAGAAGTTTCTACTTTTTTTTTTGTCAAAATAATTAATTGTATTGAATTGTACATTATTAGTATAATGAATTAATTGTATAAGTTACTACATATACATTAATGATTCTTGAATTTTTTTTGATATTTCTATCACCATCTATTAATCTAATAATTAATATAATTGTAATAATAAAGATAATAATTGGGGATGAAAATACTTCTTAATTTTAGCGTTGAAATATTTTAGTCGGAAGAACAATATATTCTTAATAAAAAATAAAAAGAATCTTTTGATTTCATCTAAACTTTCTTAGAATATATATAAATATAGATATTTTATTCATAAGTTAAATCATACTCAATCCATTTTTGATAGTTGTCGCTGTAGCATAATAAATAACATTTTCACGGTTATTTTATTTACAATGGTTGTATAATTTTCAATCCATGCCAATGGATTCATGGTAAGAGCCAATAATTATTGTGATAATAAAGATAATAATAAGATGCATGTAAATAGTTTTAGTTGAAATATTTTAGTTAGATGGGAAATATGTTCTTAAAAAAAATGAAAAGAGGATGTTTTAGAGTATAAACTCTTAAAGTTATATAAATATAGATATTTTAATCATAAGTCAAACTCATATATCTTTTGTTCAAGTTTTTTTATAAATAAAGTCTAACGTTATAATATTTTATTTATTAGGAAAGCGATGAATTCATAGCATATTTCCATTGTAATATTCATACTATGTTTAATAATAATATACATATTAATATACACATAATAATATACTATAGATATTAGAATGCATAAAACTCTTAATTATTTTTACTAACCATTTAATAATACTTATTAAATTGGAGGTGGAATCCTTTTTAACTTCACATTAAATTACTATTATTTGTGAATTAATGTCAAGTAATTAGAGTATTTAGGGAGGGCATAAATGTCTTTACAATAAATGGAAGAAACACCAAACTACATTCACATTTTTAGAAAGTATATAGATATAGATATTTATCACCCAGCAACAATATTCATATTCATTTTAGTGAAGTTAATTGCTTTGGTATTATTAGTATGCTGCTTTATTGATTTTGATTTAAGTTGTGCTTTTTGGTTATGTAGCCGGATAGCGAGGATCGGGGGTGTGTGAGCCAGTATGCATATCCATATGAAACAGTAAAAATGTGTTTTCAATTTTGACCCAGTAGGCTATTTTTACACATGCAAAATAAGTTTTGGCGGGTGGAAACATTGGTGTTAATTGCCCTAATAATTCGAAGGCATTACATAATTAAGTGAGCTTATTATACCAAGATCATGTTTTTCCAATTATGATGTATGCAAAATTTTCTTTTATTAGTTCGATATAGTTTATTATCATGTGTGTACGACGTGGAGAACATCGTGAATCCATCTAATGCATAGAGTATTTTCCAAATGATTGAGATCACGGCTCGATTCCTCATCAGAAGTGTGCGGATTTAAAAAAAAAAAAATAGAAAAGTATTTAATGTGATAACTACCAATATTTATTAGGGAAATTTTTCATATAGTTTTAATACTTTATTATGACAGGTGTATGTGATAGCAACACTAATTCATTGATTAAAGGAAACAAAGGTGTATGTGTAACCAACCCTGTAAGCATCCGCTACTTAAAAAAAAAAATTTAATTTCTATGGGCCATGTGATAAGATAAATACTGATGGATAATATTATTTCTCAGAAAATTTTTAGCCGAATTCTCACATTTATAATTTAGTAGTTTTTGCCATGGAATATTTTTATCTTTGGAATCGTGGGTTCGCTGGTGTTTAAATACGATAAGCGTAGAAATTAACCTAAAACCGAATCCGGATTCCCGAAGTTTTTTTTAAATATCTAACCATGCTTATCCCACATCATCATAATCAACTTCATCTTCTTCTTTTTCAACTAAGTGGCCGAAATTCACCCTCCCCTTAAAAAATTTCTCATTTTTCCATGTTCTCTCGATTGGTCGATCAAACTCAAGATCGCTTTGGTGTATCATCGTTTTCCCATCACTTTCGAAGTTAAGGTATGAAAGTTCAAGTCTTTTTGAGATATTTCTGGTTTTGATAATGGGTTGACTTTTAGTTGACTTTTTCCATAATTCAATTTTATGATGAATCTTAGTCAAGTTGCTGGTTCTCAGGACGATATAAGCGATTAATTCGTGATTTGTAGGTCGCTGAGGATGTTATGACCGGTTGACTTTTTGCGCTTTGGCCGACTTTGGGGGTTGATATTTTTCTAAGACTTTAAATGCGTAGAGGTTAGGTTGGAACCTTTATTATGTTATTGCGGATAATAAATCAGCGATTTAAAATTGATTAAAGTGGAATAAGGTCAAAAGAGTTAATTCTTAAGTCAGTATAATTGATATTTCGAGTATAGGTTGTTAATTATGGACCCGCCGATTAACTAGAATGACTTATGTTGGATTTGTAATGATAAAGTGATAAGATGGAATTATAAAGGGATCGATTGGTTTTGTCCTCAATACGGGATTATAATTCGATAGTTTATCCGTCATGTTAGACTATTTAGAGATAGTTCCCCTAAGAGTTGGTTATGTATCCTCTAGAACGCCGGTATAGTAGTAGGTTTTGATTATACTTTCTCGGTGCCGCTTTAGGCGCTGATCGCGAAAGTGGCGAAGCACTTCGATTGTCTTTCATGGCTCATGTAGCTGCCAGAAAGTAGTACTTATCTCACCTGCTTACTTTTAATGCATTTACTTTTAAATCAGGTGAACATGTTATCAGAATATGATTACGTGAGTAATGATATACATGTTATTAAGGATATGATTACGTGAGAATGGATATACATGTTATTAGAAGTGATTACGTGAGAAACGACATATATGTAATTGTTATATGATTATGATTATATTCGTATGCCAAGATTGGTCGAGGGAAAGTAATAGTCAACTCCCAACTTATATTTTTGATTTCGGTACCTCTGCTTACACTTATGATTTCCGTGGTCTTGTTCACGTATCATGGCTTGACTTTACGACAAGGTATGTTTTAGTCAGGCGCTTGAATATTGTTCGGGAGTGTATAGCTGGTTATCGGTATAATGACGGGTTGAGCTACGTATGACTCAGTGACCTCGGGTATCGTGGATTTGAACTATGTCGGGATGCAGATTAGTTAAAGCGACTCTCCTTCCTGCGTGATACGACTTCCATACGTGCCTTATACTTAGTGTAGGCGCGGCTTTTAAGTACTTGTACAGATAAAGCAGCCGTAATCTACCCGCCCCAGTCGGCCGCCTCGAAAGCGAGAGTCATTAAAAACTGAACACTGTAGACACCAACCGATGGATGACTCAGTTTAAAACAAAATTCTTTTCATCCAAAAATGATCACAATCAAGTTTCTCAATCAAAATAGTTTTTAAGATTTATAATCCATCGGGCCTGACGTCGAAACGACTAACCCATAAATATATACAATAACATATCCCAAAATAAAGTAACGCCGGCAAGTGCTACAACAGACGACATATCGACAGATCCCCGAATACAAAAGCGATGCAAACAATCAAAACAATGGACAACACATCAAAATCGATCGCGAGGATCCTCCTCACCTCGATGCTCACTCTAGCCACTTAACAGACCTCTCAAATGCCTACTAACCCGCCTCAACCCGGCACAAACGAAATGCCGCCCCCAAATAAAAAGAGCTGGTAGTTCAGGTTTATGGGACAATATATTAGTAGTATGAATAAAATACATATATCCTAGACTACCTAAAAAGGTCATACAACATACTCCAAGTAGAAAATCCTCAAAGCATAATACATGAAGATATAATAGAAGGTCTCAACAAGCACACACCCCAAAAGAAAATCAATAGACCTCAAAAACGACTACTCTAGTCATCAAACCCAATATCTCCTCATATCCCCACCAAGATACCAACCCTAACGCTGCATACCTCAACTGCCTACCCCTAGAACGGACTAATCAATAATCACCCTCAAGACTTATACCGTAGAGTATAAGGCCAACCCGCACTTATACACAAAGTATAAAGCGCACACCGCACTTATACACAAAAGATAAGGCACACGCACTCATACACTAAAGATAAGGCACACCGCCTTATACACTCAAGATAAGGCACACCGCCTTATACACTAAGTATAAGGCACCTAAGTAATTTATACACTAAGTATAAGGCACATATCGTCAAGATATCCCGCAAGGGAAGCGAGAGTCACCTAACCCCTAATCATCCCAACATAGTTCAACCTCGATACCCGTGTCACCTCAAGTCATACATAACTCTATCCATCACCTCAATAACCAAATGACTCTACTCCCAAACAATATCCACACACCAACATCTCACACCTGAAGTCAAAACACAAACGCCTCGACAAAGTGCCACAGAAATCATGGGCAAAGCATGGCTGTGTGCCACAAAAAATTTAAATATAAGTTGGGAGTTCAAGCTTACATTTACCACAAGGAATCTTCAACGCCACGTGTAATATAATCGCCATGTAATCATATCATGGCTCACAATAAACGAATACACATAATCATGCCAATAATAATATGTCTTCACACAATTTAAAATGAATACGTAGCAACACCCTGCGAGATAAGATTTCACCTCTCCCTGCTACTACCGCAAAACCTTCATGTAGCATAATCAAGGTAATCGGCCCTTTTCTCCACGATCAACGCCCCAAACAACACCCGTAAAGCATAATCACATCTACTACTATACCAAAATGGGCTGCCTAAGATACATAACCCACTCTAGTGGAAACTATCTCTAAATGCCTAACACTTAGATTTTGATAAACTATCGAATTATATCCCATCTGAACCCACGATCACAATTCCATCTTATCACTTTCATTACAATTGACTTATAAGTCATTCTAGTTAATCGGCCAGGTCTATAATTAACAATCTATACCCGAAATATCAATTATAACTCAATCCCTGAATTGCACACTTTTCCGACATAACTCCCTTTAATCAATTTTAAATCACCAATTTAATATCATAATAACTATAATAAAGTGTCCCAACATAACCTCCTATACATTTAAAGTCTTAGAAAATATCAACCTTAAAAAAGTCAACTAAAAACCTAAAGTCAACTCGCCAAACGCCCTCAAAAACAACCTCTAAAAATCATGAATCTGGGTATCACTTATATGTCATAGAACCCATAACAAACTAAGATTCATCATAAATTGAATTGCATGGAAAAAGTCAACCAAAAGTCAACCAAGAAAAGTAACTCCACTCAAAACTCCTAATTTCTACTTCAAAATCGTAGGAAAGCGATGGGAAAGTCTTAGCAACCAACTCGAGGGGATGTTTATACGCAACAAAGTGAAAGAATCGGAAGAGAAAAATTTTCTTTTGTCTTTGGGGAATCTCGCCAAGCTCTAAAAATGGAGTGGACGATATGTGATATTTTTATGTGAATAATAAAAAGATAAAGGACGACTTAGATTACTTAACTCCTAAGTCATTTAAAATCGCATCGGAAACGAAATGACCGAGGTATCGGACAACCATGCATCTAACTTAACTCGAATTGCACCCGTTATTCCTACTAAATTATAAATGTAATCCGGCTCAAATAATTACAAAAATAATATTATCATCGAATTATTTTATATTATCCCCTTGTCCCATCGCCGAATCGGGGTAAAATTAAACTTTTTTTTTTTTTCGTAACGGGTTATTACAAAGAAATAAGGCGTGCCTTATACTTAGTGTATAAGAGCGGTGTGCTCTTTATACTTAGTGTATAAGAAATGGCTGCCTTACTTAAAGCGTGATGAAGGACGCGCCTATACTTGTGTATAAGCGCCGCTTTATACTTTGTGTATGTTGCTGGTTTTGGCCTTTATACCTGTATAAGCGCCGTGGGTGATTATTGATTAGTCCATTCCCGCAGTAGACAGATTGTATATGCGCATTGTAGGACGGTATACCGCTGGATACGAAAAGACGAGGTTTACGACTAGAGTTTTAGTCGCCAAGCCAGCCTATTGTTTTCTTTCTCTCGAATCAGGTAAGCCACGAAACCTTCTATTATATCTTCATGTATTATGTCTCATTTCTCATGGAATTATGTCAGATGATCTTTTGTGTAGTCCCGATATATGTATTTTATTCATATTCTCGATCATTATATTATTGGATCGACTCGTCTGCATGGCAAGTCTACCCCTCTCGCAGTTTCACTAAGCTTCGCTGCTTACACCCTTTTCGCATTGGGCGGTGATTATTTGTGCCAGTCGTGACAAAGTGGCAAATAGCCAAGAAAGTTGTTCGGTAGTTTTGTCTCGAAAGTGGCTAAAGCGAGCATCAGCGGTGCAGATCCTCATGGGGCTTTGATTTCTTTGACGTGTTTGTCAACTGCTTTGATTTGTTGTAGTTTACTTTTTGAAACCTTTAGCCTTGTCGGGCATTGTCATTTTGTATTCTCGACTACGCATTTACTCTCTTTCAGAAATTTTTGCCGGCTATACTTTATCTCGATATGTCAGGTATATTTCTATGGTTGGTCGCTTCGAGACAACATTGATTATAAATTTTAAAAACCGCTTTGATTCGGGAAACTTAATTGTGATCACATTTTTGACGAAACGAATTGTGTTTTAAAATCCCTAGTCAGTCTAATGGCTCGCGACTTTGTGGTTCGGAGTTTAATGACTCTCACTCAGTGGCTGCCGACCAAGTGTGCTCCATAATTTTGGTATCGAGTTTAGGTTTCGTGATTACTTGGTATCTCATAAGTGGTCATGGTCGACTTGTTTTTCCTTGAGTCGTCATGAATGCTCTTTTGTAAAAGTTCCGAGTCTTTTCTTTGTCAAGGCAGAGCCGAGGACGCCACCCGTAGCTGGGCGAGGCGCAGTAGCAATGGTAGTGCCCGGGTAGCCTGCAGAGGCCGAGTCGGGTAGGGGTACTGCCGATGAGGCTGACCAAGCAGGTCCGGAGGCTAGCCTTAAGGAGTACGCTGGAGTGAAGTCGGTAGACCCTCGTAGAGAGCCAATGCTCGTGGTCGAAGAACAGGGGGTCATGCTTGTTTGATCCGCTTCAAGAGGGATCCCTCCGAAGTTTGTGTGGGTTCAAGGTGCCATTGAGTTCTCTCAACCCAGAGTAAGTATGAAGTTCATCTTTGAGTCAGGGATTGGCTTAAACGAGAGTGAAGTTTGCTACTATAGACTTCACGAGGGTGCCCACGACCTGGAGAACCTCGAGCTGCCTCGACCGCGAGAGGGGAGGTTCATGTGTCCTGAGCTAGCTTGTTGAGCTCCTTTCGAGTAATTATTAAGCTACAAACCCATGGCGGCTGGGGAGAAGCCGATTTCGTTGACTCGTGGTTCGAGGTCGCCTTGAAAGGCATTTGGTACGCTTAAGGATTCCAGGCCGACTACTTCCCCGATGTTTATCCGTAGAGGCTAAGAGGATCATTAGATTTAAGGATGGGTCGACGTGGAAATACGTCACCGATCTCACCGACGGATTTTACTAGTTTCCATGCCGCGGTGAACGCAACCCCGAAGATGGAAACGGAGTCGCGTAGCCTGCAGGCTGGAAATGGATCGGTGAGGAGTCGACCGAGACTTTCTATTCGCACTCTAGCCTAGGAGTTCAGAGGAGTGACCACTCAGCGTAGCTGCCCCTGGCGTGAGTCACTGGTGTCTGGCCGCCGCCTGAAGTTATGTTACTCCCATTGTACCTGGCCGCCTCATGATCCGGGCGTGGTCCGGTGAGTAGTCTTTCTGGGGGTCCAGTATCCGTTGTTACCGCTTGCGGGTCGTGATTAAGTACAGGATTGCCGGGAGAGGGTGGTCTTATTATCATGGGACAATGATATTTGGCGGGCGGAGAGCTGCCTGCCTTCCCTGTAGTGGGAGACGCTTAGTACTTCACATCAGTTCAAATTGCCGAGGCGGTTACTCGGGGAATCGGTCGATTCAATGTGTCTGGAGAGGCCGGGATATGGAGCTGGGAGGACCCTCGCAGAGGAGCGCCGCTGGTGCTAATGGGCCGAGTCGGTCGAGGCTTTATTCACATCGCTACTCTCATCGAGGCATGCGATACTCCCCTGCATCGCGACAAGTATTAATTATTTCTCGTATGATATCGAGGCCGGTGGTGTTGTTTGATTCCTGGGCTACGCATTCTTTGTTTCTCGAGTTTTATTTCTCTTTATCTCAGATAAGTCAAGGTGGTTTTGCCTCGTTTACTTGAGATACGGCTACACCCTCGTAGTGGAGGTCGGGCCAGGGAGCCGGGGATTTGTATATATGTAGACCGTCTTTGATTGTTTGTGGTCGGCTGTTGTCTGCTGATTTACTTCCATTTGAGCTTTCTCGATTTTGACCTTTATCTTGCATGGATTGGTCGGGGAAACATCATGCCGTTATTATTGCCATCGGAAGGTGAGATTACTTTAACAGTCTGGGAGACTGTATATCCGATTTCATGGAGACGTAAAATTTTGCCTTTCGACTTTTGTATCGCAAGACTGAAAGGAGATTGATTCGCCGAAAGGGTGCTGTCTTGGGATATCCGCTGGGATTTGAGTAGAGAAGAGGGCGATTAGAAGACAAAAAGGGTTGTTAGAGAGTTCAAGGATGTTTTTCCGAGACTTTACCGATTGTCGCCGAAAGCGGAGATCGAATTTGTTATTGAGCCTGGTATCGCACCAATTTCTCTTCCACCGCAGACAGATGGTCTAAATGAAGCTACAAATTATGGACTCCGGGCCATGTGGAGTTGTTGGACAAGTGGATTCATCGACCCGAGCTGTGATCTCCCCAGCTGGGTGCACCAAATTGGGTTGCTTGTGAAAAAGAAAGATGGTTCGACGAGCCGCCATGATTGACTATAGGCAATGAATAAAGTGACTATTAAGAATCCGATACCCATTGCCTAGAATTGACGATTTGTTTGATCAGCTGAAAGATGCCAAGGTGTTCTCTCAAGATTGATTTTATGGGTCATGTTATTTCCTCTCTGAGAGTGGTATTTGTGTCAATCTCACGTAAGCGAGGCCATGAATACCGGGAGCCTGGCCCCACGTTATGACCGAGGTTAGAGTTTCAATAGCCGGTTATTACAGAGATTCATCATGACTTTTCCTTTGATTACACGCCTACTGACTGTGCTGACTGTAGTGCGGGTTCCATTTATTCGGGATGACGACAAGTGAGGATCGTTTCACGGTATTAAAGTGGTGCTTGACTTTGGCTCCAATGCCAGCGATACCGTCTCGGGTTCCTCGGTGGCTACGTGATTTATAGTGATGCTTCTCGTATCGTGTGGATTGGGGTGTGTTCGATGCGCATCGGGAAGTGATTGCCTATGCTTTCCGACAATGAGAATCACGAGAACAACTATCCGACTCCATGATCTGAAAGCTAAATGGAGATAGTTCAAGGCTGGAACAGGGACAATATTATCCGTATGGGGTTAAATGCCGATACCGATCATAAGAGTTTCATATCTAACTAATTGGCAGAGATTTGAATTTGAGGTGTGAGGAGGTGGATGGAGTTCAATGCTGATTATGACTTTGACTATCGAGTACCACCTGCAGCGTAAACGTAATAGCCGATACACCGAAAAAGAGAGTGAGAAATCAAAGGATCCGCAGTAGGATGAAACAAATTGAGTCGACATTTTGATGTCATTAGCGACGGGAGATTTTCGCTTCATATGAGAGTTCGACTTTCAAATACAGGGATCGAATCTTAGAATTTCATTAAGAACGAGATTTGTAGACTGCAAGTTATCAATTGGATTTTGGTGTCGTGGTCGACGATTTCACGGTTGACGGTAGCTGAGTTAGTATTGCTTTTATTTTATGCGTGATATTTGATTTCAGGTTGTTATATGTTTTTGGTTGTTTAGTTGTCAAATTTCGAGGTCGAAATTTTATTAGGTGGGTAGATTGTATAACCCAACAAAAAAATTAATTTTCGGGTCGGCGCCGGTAATTCGTGGATATAAATAATTTCATGATAATATTATTTCAGAATTTTTTTTAGCCGAATTACATTTATAATTTAGTAGTTTTTGCCATGAATATTTTGACCTTGAATCGGATTCGCTGAGGTTAAATACTAAAAAATGGAGAAATTAACCGAAACCTAACGGACTCGAAGTTTTTTAAATATCTAACCAGTTATATTCCACATCATCATAATCAACTTCATCTTTCCTTTTTCAACTAAGTGGCCAAATTACCCCTCCCCTTAAAAAAAATTTCATTTTTCCATTTCTCTCTTCCGATCATTTCTCAAACTCAAAAAGATCGCTTTCAGGAGAATATCGTTTTCCCCATCATTTCTCCTCTTCGAAAGGCGTAATGAAAAGTTCAAGTCTTTTGAGATATTTTGTGTTTTGATAATGGTTGACTTTTAGTTGACTTTTCCATAATTCAATTTTATGATGAATCTTAGTCAAGTTATGGGTTCTCGCGACGATATAAGCGATTAATCTGTGATTTGTAGGTCGCTTCGAGGGATGTTAGCGGCCGGGTTGACTTTAGGTTTTCGGTTGACTTTTTGGGTTGATATTTTTCAAGACTTTAAATGTAGGGAGGTTAGGTTGGACCTTAGTATAGTTATCATGGATATTAAATTGGTGATTTAAAATTAATTAACGGAATAAGGTTGAAAAAAGTGTTAATTCCAAGTCGAAGTTATAATTGATATTTCTCGGAGTATAGGTTGTTAATTATGGACTCGCCGATTAACTAGAATGACTTATGTTGATTTGTAATGATAAAGTGGATAAGATGGAATTATAAATGGGGATCGATCATCAAGCTATTCACGGATTATAATTCGATAGCTTATCCGTCATTAGATCGCTAGATGGGCTCTCTAAGAGTTGGCTATTATGTATCTTCTAGAACGCCGGGTATAGTAGTAGGTCTTGAATATACTTTCTCGGTGCCGTTAGGGCGTTGATCGTGAAAAGTAAGGGCTACTCTCGATTGGTTTTCGCTGGTTGGCTCAGCGGTAATAGCAGAAAGTAGTACTTATCTCACGGCGTTACGCTTACGCACTTACTTTAAATCTGTGAACATGTTGGGCTTGCATGATTACGGAGAATGATATACATGTTATTATGATATGATTATGTGAGAATGATATACATGTTATCGTGTTATGATTACGTGAGAACGACATACATGTAATTGTTATATGATTATGTGATTATATTCGGGTGGCGCATTTAAGATTGCTTCGAGGCACAAATAACTCCCCCAACTTATATTGATTGTATCTTGTCGGCACTTATGATTTCTGGCCTCGCCGGCACTTATGATTTCGCGGGCCTTGTCAGCGATCAGGTTTGACTTACGACAAGTAGATGTTTTAGTCGCAAGGCTTGGATATCGTCAGAGCAGTAGCTGGTTACTGGAAAGCGATGGTTGTAGTTGTATGACTTGAGTGACTTGAGTATCGGATTTGACCTATGTTGGGATGATTAGAGGTTAGGTGACTCCTCCTTCCTTGCGCGATACGCGACGATATGTGCCTTATACTTACCAGAGTAAAATAAGGCCGCTCTTTATACTTAACAGATGTCATGTGTGCCTAGTCGCCGTCCGTCAAGGTTATTTGTGGGCCCTGCACGACTGACCGACGCTACTCGTAGGGTCGCCGGAAGTCGGTCGGCCGATTTATGGCAATAATACCATATTTAACTCGGGTTTTTCGATTTAATTTAATCTGTTTGTAAAATCGTTTTGAGGTTTTTATAATTTTTCAAAATTTATGAAATTCGAACAAGTTAAACTTCATAATTTTCTTGAACAAATCCCACTGGTCGTTCATTAAAATAAATTTTTCATATTTAATTATTAATTAAACAGTCCAGAAATATCAAAATTGTTTTGAGGCACTTAGAAAAATCCAAAAATTATGAAATTTAATGGAGATCTTCTACGTGCTATCTGGGTTCCAGAAAAAATTAGGTTTTAATTTTACAAAAATTTTACACGCCCCAAACACGTTTTACAAAACTGTTTTGAAACAAAATCAATTAAATCGTCCTTTTAATTTATGAAACAAAATCCATGTTAACAAAATATGATAATACATCATCATAAACTTGTAACACATGTGTAAATCAATAATCAAGAACATGGTGATTTATTCTCATCATATATTTATCAATTAAATATATGAACAAGAATTAATCAAATAAAAAATTGATAAAACACAAAACAAGCATAAAATAAATAATGTAAAGCAACTTTAATTTGGCTATGATGCCACTGTTGGAAAATACTATGGATATATGAGTATAAATACAAATCCATAATTCCGTGAACTGAAAGCGTGATACTACATTATTTAAATACAAAAACATATATTTACAATATATGAATAAACAGTACTTACATCATAAATGAGTAAATTCCACTAAAGTTCCACACGCTTCAAATTCACAACGTGAAGACTTCCCTTCAGCTCCTTGTTGCAAATATCACCCATGGATATCTCTAAATTTGGCCCACACCAGGAAAATAATCAAGAACTAATTTTATGCTAAGAAACAAGGATTTAACAAAACTAGAAAACCCCAAAATTGGGAGAATTTCGCCAAAGGGTTGCTACTTAGGGTTTTGTGATGTACCTCCTTTCTCTAAAAACTTATTATAAAAAAAACCCCTAAAGTTTCATATGTACAGTTAAAAACAAGTTCGATAAGAACCCGTTATATTAGCTTGACTCGTTAACTCTATTAGTTCGTTAAGACAAGAATGAAGTTGCTAATGAGCTCGAACTATTTAATTAAGCTAATTAAATAGTAATGAGTCAATATCAATAATCTTTCAAGTTATCTATGTAAATACTAATTACTCGAATCAATTAAATGTAACTATTCAATCGATTTCTCCTATTTGTTCAATCGATATTCTACATAAAATGAACTTTGTAATTGAGAAAACATATTTCAATTATGTGTTCTCTTTAATTTCATACGCTAAATATAACTCAATCTGGTTAATCAGATGCTTGGCCTTCAGGCCGTGATATTGTAAGTTGTATAATAATAATAATAATCAATTAATTACTATTATTATAATCCATTAATGAGTAAGATCTTAGCAATCGGCTCATAACCCCTTAAATTATCAGCGTGGTAACTCACACTACTAATATACAATTACTAAAATAACACTAAGTTCGAGCAATCACATTTAACCTAACTCCAGAACGACCGATACACAATCGTCGGTGAACGGCATAAAATAAACGCAATCAATTCTCATCGATTTCCAACACTTACGCTTTCAGCCTCATTGCATTACTTTATGTCGGGGACATGTTGTGTATATATTTGGGTTGGTCGCTCGATATCACCGACGATTATAAAATTTTAAAACCTGCTTTTGATTTGGGAAACTTAATTGTGATCACATTTTTGACGAAAAACCAATTTCTGTGTTTTAAATCGAAGTCGCCCATCGGTTTGATTTACTCTTGTGTTCGGGTTTTAATGACTCTCACCTCGTAAGGGCCGACCTCGCGTCGTTACACAACCTGCTTCAACCCACCCATATGCTTCGTTAGAAACTTAGAATTAGTACTATTCCTTTGAGTTCCATGAGCCATACCAAAAATCAATGAAACTTTTTCGATCTAATTGTTGAACAATTAGTAAAAATTTAAGAAACAAAGAATCAAAAGCAAGCAAGATGATATATTCTATCTTCTTTAAATAAAAATAAAAGAAAAAAAAGATTTGTGAGCTTTTTCCAATAGCAATTGTTACATGAAGCCTCTTCTACGAGGCCACGCCACACAAGTACCTATAGAATAATTTGGCTTCAATAGTTGTGTGACTTGAGTAAGTTACATTGGAGATTTAGGCATTTAGCCTTCCAAGTATGTACAACAGATGTTATGATAATACAAATTTCAATAACATCATATCAAAAGATACAATATAATTATAAATCAAATCAAATCATAAAAATAACATAGTATAAGGAGAAAAAGAAAATACTGGCAATGGGGTTCTTGGAACTAGTCATCTTCCACTATTAAGCACAACAATTAGAATGTACAATCTTCTCAATTCCTCAATCTTGTTTGAAACTCTAGATCTCATTGGCTCTACTTCAAATAATATGTTCTTTGAACTTAAATCTCTAAAATTGAATTCCCTAACCAACCAAGATGTTCCTTTTCTTTGAAATAGTAGGATTTTCATTCAATGAAAATGACTGAGAAGGGCAAGAAGAATTTTCCAAATTCCTTTTTCTGGGGGTCACTCTTGTTGGTTCAGGAACATCAGAACCAATCAAATGTGGGAAATTAAGCTTAGCCTTAGAGCCTCTCAATTTAAAAGCAGCTTGGTCATAAGCCAAAGCTGCATCCTCAGATTTCTCATATGTCCCAAGCCATAATCTCATCCCCTTCCTCTCCGGGTCCCTTATTTCGGCAGCGAATTTCCCCCACGGCCTACGCCTCACGCCTCTAAACCGCTTCCAGTCATCGGGCTCGTGTTTACCACATGATGAAGCAGAGGAGCTCTGTGTTAGAAATTCATCAGGGGACTTTGTGCATGAAAATAGTTGAGGGATATCAGTATCATTGAGAAGAAAGTGTTGTACGGATTCAAGAAAAGCATGATCAGAGTCAAAATAAGATTCTTCAAACATTTTCAAATGGTGTAAATGAGTGTAGAAAATCAAAACTTTGCTGTATTTGGAGAATTAAGGATTGGTCAACTATATGATATATCAGTGAATATATAGATGTGGAGAGACAATTTTCATATCATGCACTTTTATGTCAATGACGTGTTTATTTCTTTAAACTAACATTAGGAACTGACAGGATTATTATAACCTTGTAACCAAATTTGATTTCTCGACCAATACTCCATATACCTAGTCCTAAATAAAGGATGTTAATGAGCCGAATCAGAAAGCAAGTGCTTGTTCGGTTGTACTTTGAATGAACCGTGTCGTGAGTTGGTCTTCAAGCTCGCTCGATGAACTGATTCGTTAAGTCGGTCTTTATATTATTCACATATATAATTTATGATGTTTTACATAAAAACTTTTAAAAAAATGTTTTGAAAGTTTTTTGCCTAGTTTTATTTTATTATTTTAAATATCTTGTTTGACTTTGCCTGGAGGATATTATCTCGATATGATAGTATGATTTTTAAATTTTCGTGTTAAATCTACTGTTTACTTTCTTTTATATTGAAATTGACTCCTTCTTTTATTCTTCTATGAAGTAGTCATTAATTTTACAAATATTTGGTTTAGTAAATTGACTTTATTTAGAATCCATCGAGATAGAATTGCTGTTTAAAAGTCCTTCCTGACGTGAGCAAGATCAAGCCAGTCGCAGACCGTAAAATTAAATGAACCATAGGTAGGCTGGGCTAGAATTGTCACAAAAACGATCTAAAATTTCTCTAGTTCGAGACTTATTAAATGCTCTAGTCCTAATCCACATTTAAACCTTTGTTTTCTCGCAAGTATGCAACGTATCCATGGAGAGGGCGAGAATTGAGAATGAGAGGTTTTTAAAAAAAAAAACAAATACGCTTATAAATTAATTCTTGCTAAATTAATAACTCTCTAAAATAATAAATTGACTGTCCGACTCAGCCGCTTAAAAAATTACAAAAATCGATAAAAATAATAAGATAAATATTTTTTCGGAAAACTTTTATAATATAGGTCGCAAGAAAATCATAAACACTTATAATTAGAAATTGGAAATAATTATTACAACTTAATGAGTCAATATGACTCATTTCTATAAGATATGATTGAATAATATTTTATAAGAATGGAAGAATAATATAAATATCAGATTGAATTAAACTTATGAAATATATGGACAAACTAGCTCTATATTTATAGATAACGTAAATACTTATGGTAATAAACTTAAAGTAACACTCAAGTAATTATTATAACTAATATGAAAATATACTGATATTTCTTCATTTCAAATTAATTGATCGTTTTGGAATTCCGAGTCAAGGCTTCGACTAATAAATTACTTTTTATACACTAACTTAAAAAATATATAATTAATATCATTGGATTCGTTTTTAAAAATATTTTCATAATATTATTTTATTATAATTTTTCATAATATATATAAGGAGTAATTATTGATTAAAGTCATGTCTCGAAAAGTGAAAAAGTCAATTAATTTGAAATGGATGTAGTACTATTTACTTATTATCTTCTTGTATTTCTACTATCTTCCTATATCTTCTAGATGATTCTACATCTTTCGGATCAATCTAAATAAATTTAAAAAGTCATTAAATATACATGTCTTCATGTTGTTAAAAAACTCTTTAAATTAATAAATTATTAATTTTATAGATAAATAATGACTCTCTAAAATAATAAATTTTTGTCTGTCTCTAACACTATTAATTTATAGAGTTTTTACTGTAGTCAACTCATCTTTTTAAACAAAAAATTAATCAATTAATTTTAAAGTTTGCTCTTCAATTTTTATACATTTAGATATTTCTTGATGATACTATTTTATATTAAAATATTAGATATTAAAAATAAAATATTTGAATAAGGTTAATTTATTATCAAAGTTAATAAATTTTGATTTTCAAATTAAATTGAAATTGAGTTGGTATGTAAGAATTTAATATTAATGAGTTGTTTATTTAGCTTCAGGTTAAACTATCTTGGTATAAAAGTATATGTTTTGTCAATAATACTACACCTTTAATCTATACCAATCCTCAATAATTCATTTGATTCTCAAGCAATATGATGGAGTAGATGGATAGATTTAACATAAACAAGTTCGTTCATCTAGAAATATCTTGACGATGAACAGAAAATATGCAATTATTGAGTAATAGAATAACAATCATGCGTTCAGGCTTAGCAATAATATCAAAATGGTGTGATAAGGAAAGAAATAAAAAATGATTAAATAAAATTAATAGACTACTAATTAGGCGGCGCCATAACGGACACAAAAAAAAGCATGATACCGACGTATATTAATAAATTCACCATACATGACAAAACAGATGTGTTGATTACATTAATTAAACTTCATTTCGATTTTAAGTTCTAATTGCCATTTTAATTTGCCAAAAAAGTATATTTTATATAAAGTTATTTTATATATATATTTAAAATCATTTTGGGTATGGAATCGGCACTGCCCGGTTTGCAAATTGCTTGGTCCGTATGAAAAACCTTACTTACCGGTTCCATTTCTACTTTAAAATTTTATTCTATACCAGTTGACTTTTAACTCAGCTCGATTCAAATTCAAATCTATCTGAATATTATCGAACCTGTATTCAACAGACTCGATAACATCTATATATGCAATATAACATTTAGTTGGACTAATATTCGTTTTCTTATAGTGAATGAGGTTTGATTGTGTTGTTATTAATTTTTATTTTTATTTTTAAAAGGTAGATTCCAATTGGCTCTGACCTTTGAGCTTAAGATTTGTGGTTAAGCATCTCTCAATTGTTTGATCATTAAGTAATGATTTTGACCCAATGGTTGTAGGAGTTGTTTTCTCTTACCATATTTTATGAAATAAGGAAATTCCAAAATAGTTTGGCATAAAAAAGATGATTGATTGCTCTTTGCCTGTTTGTCCCTGATTGATTCAATTCCTCATTTTTTTAGGAAATTAAATATTTTTGTTTCATTTTCCTTTATTTTAAAAATTCCTTACTCTTTATCCCTGATTTATTTTTGAATTTTCATTGTAAGAAGGATCTACAAAATCATTTCTGTTATTAAGAAATTAAATGATTCATCATGCCAACAATATTTAGTAGATTATTAATCAAACCATTTGTTTCCATTATAGGGTAGTTGATGATTATTTTTTGAATGAAATGCAACAATTGGGGATTTTGGGTAGGATTGATTAAAATCATTAGTATGGAGGATGTTTAATTGCTTTCCTTTTTTATTAGTATCCGATTGGTAAAAAATGGGAGAAATGTCAAAATTACCGATAATATCAATATGTAACATCTAATTACACTTTTTTTTTAATGCTGGAGCAAGGTAATATTCTCATACAAGTAGTCATGTTCCCAACATAGGTTGATTATGTTGTCATCTAAAAAACAAATAAGGTAGATGTCTATTTGACTAAGCCAATAGGTGCTTCAAATACTTGCCTGACCTCTTTCAGTACCTTGAGGCCTTCACTTATAAGTTTAGAAGTAATATGCCATCAAACATATACATCATGGCATGGTAATGCCTCAGCTACTGAATTGTGACGCGGGACACAAACGAGACAATCGAATGGTAAATTGGTGTGTTTTGGCACCAATGGGGAATTTTAAGGGGGGTTGCTTTCGGATGCTGGAGAATGTTAGTAGTGCTTTAGTAGCTGATGCATTAGCTGTCCGAGAAGCAATGACTTTTGCTATGAGTCGAGGCTGGCATGATATTGAGATCGAGAGTGATTCGAATATTTTGGTTTGAGCTTTTTCATGGGAGATGGGTATTTTTATGGAGATTGATGTGGTCATCACGAATATTCTTCTTTTGGGATTCGCAACTCAAGGCAATCTAAATTTTACAAGAAAATATAACAATGCAGCTCATTTGGTAGCACATTGGAATTGCGGCTCGAATGATGGAGTTTCTTGGCTTCATAATCCTCCCCACTTGTTTCAGACGACTATATTAGAGGATTGAAATAATTAGTTGCTTGTGTTTTCTTGTACTTACATACTTTTTTGTCGTGAGTTATTTTTAATGATATCTTTATCGTTGAAAAAGAAACATATACATCATAACTCCAAATGAAAACCAATAAATGCACTGTGAGTCAAACGGGGCGAAGTGCACTCATAGTTCGGAAATTTAATATGTCCGTGGGCAATGAACCCCAAAAAGTCAATGGCGTTGTCGCGAAGCCGCATGCAGTCTTTGGTAGTCCATGATTTATTATTAAAATAATAACAATAATTTATCAAATGAAAAATAGAATGATAATTGATCAAATAATTCAAAATATATTATCTAGAAAGATGCAAATGACATAATTAATCTATCATCCAAATACATTTAATAAACAAACACAATCAAAGTCATAATCCAAGGAATAATAATAATAATAATAATAATAATAATACACAATAACATATACTACATCGCTTGTAATCAGACATTATTAACAAACCTCTAAACTAAAAATTATGGAAAATAAAACAAAGAAATTGAAATTAAAAAAGTTTACGTAAATTAAAATTTATATTTCTTTTACTTTTAATCAATTCCGCAGCTATTTCCTCTATGAAGTGTGAACATACGAGAAATAAGAAAGAAAGTTGAAAATAGCAATTTAAAGAAAAATGAAAAAAAAATTACTCTATTCACCGAATGATTTTTAGATGCTTACAAAATTGTGCTTTCAATTTGCTAACTCCAATTCGCTATCAACGATCCCTTTAAATTTAAAAGGTATTAATATTTTTGGTAATTATATATGCTTTCAATAATGTCGAAATTTTATGTTTATTCTAGTTTTGTCTAACAAGGATGAAGAGTGTTTTCATTGTTTAAATTCTATTAAATCTAAAGGTTTGATTTTTAGATTGTGTTTTAATTTTATTCCTTTTTAATTTTTTCATTTGTCTTTTCGTATCTAATTTCGTATATTGTTTGTGTAGTGCTTAACTCTACTAATCAAATTTCCAAATTCTTGGAACTTCTCAGATCAAAAATCTTTATCATTTTTTTTTTATAATTATTTTGTAATTATTTCTATCTGAGGGCTAATGGTATAGAGTATATGAATTAGTTATCAGGAAATTACCAGAATACCGCCGGCAATTATTTCATGGTATTACTTTTATGCATTGTAATCCCACATAGCATTGTAGTATGGTATTCTGTTGTTTGCATGTAATCTCATGGAATGTTTCTATGTCGAGTTCTTTATTTTATCATTGTAGGTTTTCCTTACAAATCTGATGATGTTTCCACTTAGAGTAATTTGGTGTTTGTTGACAACCATGAAGCATTTCAATTTTATTCAACTTATGCCCGATCACGTGATTTTGCATACGACGGTCGTTAATGTCAAAAAAAAAAAAAACAAAAGAGGGGGTCCTGACATCGCACTACATTCGGCCACGCCTACATGGACTTTAGTAAGCAAGGTGATAAATTTAAAAAGAAGGGTATAGGGTGTAAGCCAGTCAAGAGAGCATCTGCCAAGGACCATTGTACCATGCGACCAGATGGGATTGGCATAACCGCGGGTTATGTTATTACGTGAGTGGACGGACGCTCACAACCATGATCTCGCTGATGTGGATAAAGTTCACCTAACGAGTATATGTGACGCATAAGCCCTCGAGCATAAGGGTATGATTAATGTCCATGTGAAAACATGGGATATCATGGAGGTGCATATTCGACACGCTACAGACACCTATGGCAAGCGTTTATGATATGGGTTTTACACGGAAGGATCTGTGGAATTATGTAAGTTCGGTTATGCGCATTTAAGACGCTTTCCCCGAGACGCGGCCGTTAAATGGTTGAGAGATCAAGTTGTCGCTAAGTTCTGTTTTTTCACGACATCGAGATTGATGAGGAATGCCATCGTTATTTTGGGCGGATGCCGTTATGATCTCGCATTATTCAAGTTTGGTGACTGTTAGTTTCGATACTACTTGGCTGTGACGAATGATAGTCATGGTGCCATTAGGTATTCTCGCAATACCAATGTTTATTTTTTGTGGTATTGGTTTCGCTTTGAGAAAAAATAATATCACCGTAGTTCATATCATGGTATTAGTGCTGAAAAAACAATATCTCTCTTTTCCTTTGTGTAGGGATGTTCGTGGGATTCAACCACCACAAGCGCATCGCTTTTGGTGCCGCACTTATGTACGGCGAGATTTGCTCAATCATTTAAATGGGTATTTGGAAGATTTCTCAAATGCATGAATTCAAGACTCCCAGCACCATCATGATAGATCAAGCTCCCGCACTGTGCTTTTGCTATTCGGGATATTTTTCCTGGTGTATTTCATGCTTTGTGTTCCTGACACATTGATCAAAATGCCAGAAAGCATTTGGGTTTTTTAGGTGACTCTACTTTTCTTGATTTTCTAAATCATTTGATTAGATATGTTGATTCAGAGTCCAAATTTGAGTTTGAGGGCGCCGAATGCTAAATAATTGTTTTGATAGGAAGTCAACCTCCTTATCATACTTGGCTTTCTCTCTTCATATACAACTTCCGGAAGCATTAGTCTTCTACATGTAAAGCGAAGGATACATTCATCGCGGTCAAAACAATAATCTCACTGGGAATAGCAATGCATTTGCTCGTCATTACCTTAAACCGTCTATGCATGTGTCCGAACTGTTGCGTAACTTTCAGGCACTTCTTGATGATCTTCGTTGGAATGAGCACAATAGGGACTTCCATATATGCACACACCTCGAACACCAAATTATAGCTCTATGAACTACGCCGCTTGCTCTTCACTCCCAATCGTTCAAGTTGATACAACATGAGTATGAAACTGGGATGACTTATACTATGAAGGTATTAGTTTTGATGTCTTGTTTATATTTCTTCAACACATGATTTATCTAATTCTATATGTTATTTATTGCATTATTTTCTTGTGGTCAACCTCAGGAGACATTTGATGTGGAGCAATATACGGTTTCTAGTTATGAGGTATGATAATTGTTTTAGCTTATACTAATACCCGAAGGACCATTTTCATTCTGCTTTTTATAAGATTCACTATATTTATTGTGTTGAATCAGGAAACTATGGATTTTTTAACGGTGTTCCTCGTAAAATTGACTTTGTTCAGTCAGAATGTAAAAATGGTCTTGAGAGGACTTTAGTCGAGGAGGAAGTGAAATTTACTCAGATATGGATAGATCTTATATCAAATGTTCCCTTGCTATTTTTTTGAGAATCACCGGGTTGATGTGCCAAGATAATGAGGGCGATGGAGGTATATGGTTCATTCGGGCAATAATGAGTTTTGGCAGATCAAGCTTCCAAATGAGTTTATTATAAGTCGATGGACACGTAGTTCTGCAAAATCTTGTTTAGAAATACCAGATGTCGCAAAAGAAGTTGTTTCTTCTACACATGGTCAGTTATATCTTCGCCTTTACAACAACACGGTCAGTCTTAACACACGTTTATGCTATTATCCGTAGTTTTACACGAATTCATGCGATATTGGTATGAAGGTTAGTTTTATTTCCCATCTATAAATATTATTCTGCCTGTAATCCCACTCAATGGTCGTACATGGTATTAGTTGTGAAACTATTAATACCACGTTCTACCATATTGCGATATTATTAGTCTGTTGCATAATATCGCATGTTAGTAAATGAGAAAGTATCATAATACCCTTCATTCTTTTTCAAGGTGCCAGCGTAGCGGATAAGATTATTCAATCAGGGTCTGTCATCCGCTGTACGAAGGAAATATTTATAGTAATTTCATAAACTATTTTTCTTAACTTGATGTCTTATTTTTTTTGTTGTGTTTTGAGTGTTCATCTGCTCTTGACAGAGAGGAAGTGTATGACTTGTCTTTGAAGTTTAAGAAGTGTCGTACGGATGAGGAGGGGAGCAAAGTTAGATTGATGTCCAACCTTGAGACTAGGCATTTGAAGTGGAAACAACAACTTAAGAGCGACATGGCTCTGCAGTATAAATATTCTACTCAACATGATAATTAATTCATCATTTTATATTTTAATTCGATGTTGTCATATGTAGTTAGCAGTTCCATGCAATACCACCACATGATGTATGGCTCTTTTTAAAATTACCATTTGGTACTTATTCCACGCCTTTGGTGTAGTATATTAAAATCATGTTGATCTTTTACAATAGATTGTGTAAACTTCCTATCTCTACATTTTTTTTTTTACTTTTTCTTATTACGATGCTTTTTTATTTTTAGCGCATACCTCACAGGCGTGAATGTGTATTAATACATATAAAATGAGTACCAACATATACCTTACGATGGGATTCAAGTCATCAATTAACAAATAATAACATATCATAAAAAAAATATATCTAAAAAACATGTCTAATAACTACCATTCAGTTCTAACAACTACAATTCATTCATCTAATCTATTTTTTCACTCGAGCTCTTTTGTTCAGAAAATATTCCATTTCTTCCACCTGTGCCTCATGATGTTCCTTTGCCATTCCGGATACATGACCTCGAACTGTATTTGACGAATCAGTTAACAATTCATGAGTCAAGTTGATGCGGAATTCACGTGTCCTTTTTTGTACCTTTGCGCTGTTGGTTTTGTATTTGGGCCAACCAACAAATGAAACCATTTCCGGGGTGCAACCATACCATTCTTCCATATACTTCATAACAAAAGCCCCACAGCTGTGGTTATCATGTTGTTGTGGCACTCTGGCGATGAGACTGATCCCAAGAATATACACGCCTTCACCTCAAGGTATTTTCCCATAACGTAAACATATCGCTTCTCTCACCACTGTTTCCACCCATGAAGTGCAACCATTTCATGCTCCATTCTTGGATATCCTTGCGTAACCACTTAGACTCTCTTCTCAAGCCACGCATTTTCTTTGATCTTCTAAGCTGTTTATCACAAAGCTGCACATAATGATTGAAAGCTTATTGTGATCAAGATTCCGAAATAAAAGACAAATAAATAAAGCTTTGTTTGGTATCTTTAGAAATACCTTCCGACAACCAAATATGGGATTTATTATGAATGTATTGGATACCACAGATATAGCAAGGTATACATCGAATTAATTAACATATAAATATATTGAACTATAATATTCGTTATCAATATCCATGTTTTGCCAACTACATATTTGAAATAGCTTAGTCGCTTGGCAAATGTAATGTTTCAGCCTTTACTATCTGCCCTGGTATCAATGTGACTCCTCATATCTACACCACATAATTCTTGCTGCAATTGTTATTGTAATCCAAGTATTTTAATTTATGAAATTATAAATAATCAAATATTCATTGTCTATAGTAGATTTTCAAGAATAGTACTTACTATGTCATGCACAACCATTGTGTATATTCTCTTGATCTTTCGTTGCTCTTGTTTCATGTTCAACACGTTTGCCCATGCATCAATTACATTCGACAACACCCATTGATCGATATTGGTCGTCCACATATCTTTTTTGTCCAGTTGGAATATTCCTCCTCTATCACACCTATACAGGTATTCAAACCTGCATTTTGTGTTTTCCTATTACTATTTTTAAGCGGAATAAATATTCCGTGACCAGTGCAATTGCAGTACCAAATCATACTTGGTGGTGCTATTTTAGTTGACTGAATGGATACCATGGTATGAAGAAGATGGGTATTGTAGATTATAACATATATTGGCATGCAACATAATAGTATTACATACCTAACACAAACATATGTGAACCAATCGAAACCACCTCATGAGAATTAGTTAATAAACTAAATTAATATTTTACATAACCGAAAAATGTGTCTTACTTGTAAAGCTTATGATCCAAAGTATGGCAGCTACAATCTGGGTAAATTCATCCACTTCGACTTCGTGAAATGGCTCTGCCTTAATGGGCTCTTAAACACCCACGATGGCTTAAATTCTCTTTTTCGTTTGTCCTAGTACTCGTCCCATCCCCAAACCTCTTTATATGGTTCTTCTCCGTCCGATACAGCAACTACCTCAAAAGGTGGTGGGATCGACAAAAGTGGTTTTGGACTACCCATAAAGAAAAGGTTCCAATTATTAGAACAAAATGTGTTCCATATTATTTCCTAATAACATCAAAGAATAAAGCTTACTCAGCTTCTAGCAAAGTTGGATGAAGTTCTACTAATTCTAGAAGGATCTCATCACTCAACTCTTCAAACTCGTGATTCAGATTTCTCTCAAATAGCAGGATCATTTTCGGCTTCCCTACATTTCCAATGCAAAATGTTTACACTTCATTGTTTAAAGTTAGCGGCCATGAAAGTTATTTTATTTGCAAAACAATAGTAAATAAATGATAATGTACCCATAATGACCGTCTTCTTTTATTGTTTCGTAAATGGTGATTCGCTGAGTCACATCACGATCTATATCGTCTTTCCCGGTATCTTTATCGGCTTGATCTCTGCATTGGACAATTACAGTGGTACAACATCACAGTTTAGGGGTATTCACATATTATTAAAAAACAATATGTGATACCATAGCATCGAGAATCAGTGTGTTACAGACGAGTTATACGATACCACATAAATGGAAACATATAATAGAGATTAATTATACTATTACAACCCCCGAATGTAATTATCAAGATCTAATAGCTAGTACATTACCCAATTCTTGTATTATTACAATGCCTACTAATTTTAAGAGAGCCCATATAAAAATTTATGACATAACCCAAAGTATTCTCGGACCTACATTTGTTCCCTGTTTCCTACATTACAAGCAGATTTCACAAGGACGTCAAGATTGGCATCCGAGATGTCAACATCTCCCGATTGTGTTCTAGGAGTCCTCAAGATAAATTTTCGCGGGCTTTTTATCCACCATCTGCAATCGCAACTACAATTAATTAATGAGATCATAATATTAAAGAGCTAAATGTTACAACGATTTCTGCCACATGCTTGACTCTTCTTGGAGATAGAGTTTGGCTCGACCGGTAACGGGCCGCTTAAACATCATGGATCCCTCTTGTAAACTTTCGCTTGTCCATCCCCAATTCTACCGCTGGTTTGTCAAGTTAAACATTGGTCAAGCTTGAAACTAACAGAAAGTGATAAATTCACACCTTTGACCTCGCTTTCCATACGCTTGTGTGATAGTTACATTTTTCTATATCGCATTCTTTGGTAACCAACATCACTTGCCTCAACATCATCTCAGCTGGCCTTCTTTCTGGGGTTTCGCCGTGATTCATTGTAGTCTTCCCCTTATTCTTGTCTTGTTGCTTTCTATTTTTTTCAAGACCGGAATTACTTGTCGTCGCCTTCTTTTTCTTCTTCGCTCTTTCCGGCGCATCTTCATTTCTAACACTCTCACATTCTCTGCTGAACTCATCCATCCGCTTGGTTAGAACTTCCATGCATTCCTGGTAGGCATCTATTTGGCATTTGCAATGGGCAACATGCTTTGGCACCAAATAATCGAAACAATAATTTGTAGTGTCGCTGCAATACCATAGCGTAATCGTGGGCGGTATTACTATTGTCGACGGATACTACGGTAGCTCTTTGATGTGTATTCCAGTTTATGATAAGACATATATAAGCATTCAACATAATAGAATTGGCTAGTTAACACAAACGAGATTAACCAAACAATACTACCATGGAAACTAGTGTATTACATGTTGTCGTGTTTTATTCATGTATTACAAACATAAAAAATAGGTCGATACCACCACAATGTTCATATGGGTATTATTGAGCTATTAATGGATACCACGATACTACTAGGTAGTGTATTACAGAAACAATACTATTTTAAGTTGTTTTCAACAATACACAAAATTTACATACCACGACATTATTAACCAATACTTAAGATTTATATTATTTAGATCAACGTGTACCTTGTACCTTTTCTATCCATGGGCATGAATTTGAGAGGTCGGTGAGGAAAACTCGTCCATCATCTCCTTTTCTCTCCTTCGTGATCCCAACGGCTACGGCTTTTGAGAATCCAACGATCTCATCAACTTGTTCCATAGCCTTTGTGACCTTCAACTCATCCCACTCGTGGAGTGATGGACTTGTGTAGTTGCCTCTATTAATAACCTGTCGGAAATCAATGAGAATTGGATCTTTTGGCTGTGCCTGCTACTTAATAATTGTGTATCAATTCATTTACCGGTTTTGTTAAATGTATTTCCACGTAACTTAGTGTTCACCTTAGTAGCCTATGTGCTATTACTAAAGTGTGCCTTTAGATAATTTGTTGCCAGAGCGATTGCCAGATCTTACTAATCGTTATAATAATAGTAATTGGTCAATTATTATTATTATACAACTTACTATTATCTGAGCCTAGAAGGTCACACACATACAATGATATTCGAATAATATTTCATGAATGAAATTAAACGAGACTTGTATATTGAGAGATGTATTCCTCAATATTCATATATTTGTTAAAATATATATTGATGAATATCAATTGGTTAAACTTGCAAGTTTAATCAATTAAGCAGTTGAAATTGATGAATAACCTGGTAAGTTATTCGAGAGTGATTCAAGTATTTTAATTGGGACTGTTAAGTTAATTAAAATAGAACAAACCTACTAGTAACTCAGTCATTTAATTATAAGCCTGCTAACGGCCCAATTGCTAACGAGTTAAACCGATTTTAACGAGTGGAATTTGGGACTCGTATTTAAAGAATTGATTAGGATTTTTTATCATTATCATAAAACCTGAATCCCCTCTCTCTAAGAATAGCCTCCCCCCAAGAATTAGAAGAGTTTTTCTCTTCCACTTTATTCATCTTCAAACTCTTAGCAAAGTTCAAGTACTTTATCTGCTTTCCCCCTCTTGGTGTGCACCTGTAGGACATCATTTCGGTGTTGAACAAGCTTTTGTGTAATCTTAATTCGCCTCGAAGTCGTGACGCCCGAGGTTAGAATCGTCATCAACTCAGATATCTGAAAGTCACCAATCGATATAGTTGACACGAAAAACACTGCTTTAAAACCCATAAAAACCCTACGCTTGATAAAATAAAATAGTTGAAAAACTGAAAACCTTTATTTAAGTTTTTAACCATCGTGGCATTCTAGCCAAACCAAACACAAATCACATCACTTGCAGAATCTAAAAATACAAAATGTACCTTTTATAGTCTAACAATTTCAAACCAAAATAAAACAACTGTTTACATCAAGAACTAAATAGAAAACAAGGGGATCGCTGAGATCCTAGCCACCGCCACCTAAATGGAATGGCACTCACAACTCGCCGCCCGGAGGACACCAATCCGCGGGAGGAATGGGGTAAGCTCGACAGCTTAGTGGAAACGGATCACCCGATGGTAATCACCCAGTCCTAATGAACATACAAGATTAAATACATACTCAACATATCTCTATATATATATAAGTATATATACACACCTAGTCTCTATCAATAAAATGGGCAATTTCAGGCATATCAATACAATAAAATAAAATCATCATTTATCTCGGAACATACTAACAGAATACTCATCGAAACAACGCACACCCTCACGTGACATTCAACTTCGGCACACGCTACAACTCTTCAATGGTAAAAATAACAATAACTCATCCAACACATTACCATATACTCACAAGTAAATGAACACAACAAAGGGAAATCACAACACATAATACATAACAAACCATCCTCCGATCTCCCAACAACTCCAAATTAGATAACAACTCGCCTTTTCCCAGCTCACCCACTCGCCTTTTCCCGGCAGGCTCACCCTCAATATATATAACAACTCGCCTTTTCCCGGCAGGCTCACCCTCAACAACTCCCAACAACATCTCAACATCACAAAACACACGCACATAATATCAAAGTACACAACAACACAACAGCCTCACGTATCCTATATCACACACACAAGTCCAAACCGCATAAAAAACCCTCGCGACTTACCGTAGAGATATACTCACTGCATACTTCCAAATAATAATAATTTTACTCAACATGGATACCGTAATACTACAAATACGTATATTATACTCAAGATCACATGTCTCAACACAATATCCTCTCTGATCAACTACACAAGAATCCTCACACAAATCGAGGTTACGTATTCACACTATATTACCACAATGGGCAATAATAACAGTATTATATTAACACACTCAATTTACCATACGTAACATCCAAACATAAGTAAATTAACAAACGAGTGATAAATCCCCACCTCGGGCTAAGCACTCACTCACGCCGGGCCAACTCATCCTCACTACCCCACGCCCCAAGTCCGAATGACATTACAAAATAATATCACTACCGAAATCATTTAACCTGCTTTTATCCACCAAATTTTAAGTATCATACTTTTACCCATTTAACATTATAATCTACAAGCATGAAGTCTCCTGCTACGTTTCGAAGAAAATTTTTATTGTCAACCCTCAAGCTTCGACTTAATTCAATAACTCCCCTATATCCTATTCAAATTCTAACATTCTCTGCCTAACTTTAAATTCTATATTTTACCCTTCTCCAACCAATTCTAACCATAAACCTCAATCCTAAATCTCTAAATTCGATTCCATTCCAAAATTCAAGACGATCAATTCCGACCTATTTATTCCCAACACCTATCGTTCATATTCGTATCTCAAAACAACTCAATATTAATCCAATAACGTATTTACATTAATACCCCAATTTACATAATTATCACATTTTGGCGAAAATCAACCCGCGATCATCCGAACTTTAATTCACTAAAACAATGTTTTCTACCCCAAATTATCAATCATTATCCATTTCTATATCACAATTTAGGCCTATAATTCCAAAACAATAATTCATCCAAAATTCCAAAAGTCAAACCAAATTCTTTAAAAAGTCAAACCGTCCTTAAAACACCAAAATTTAACACTTCAAACATCATATTTCAACTTAGAACAACTAATATACAACCCAAGCAACTAAAATGAATAATAAAATTCAAATTCCTCAAAAAAGTCAACAAAGTCAAAAGTGGGATTTCACAAAATACCCGAAAAATATTATGACTTTTTACCTCAAAACGACCTGAATGACGAGGGAGAAACTTCCGAAAGTTTAAGCCCAAAGCTCGTGGAATCGGTGGCAAAAATTTGAAGATGAAAATCAAAAAAAATGGGGAGGGGTCCCCGCCTGCTACACGGCTGAAGCGGGAAGTGGAAGAAACAGATTTTTTGGCTTGGGTTGGGCTTAAATGGACCATCTTTAAGCGGGCCGTAGTTCTTGCTTAGCCCGTACTCAACCGATGAAATTTCGGGCCTTAAACTCGCTCGATTCTTCCCGTTTTAACTTAACCCGACAACTAACCTCCAAACATATACATTTAGGAACACAAAATATTTAGTGGTTTCGGATTTTACGGAAAAACTCGATAATTTCTCATTTTCGGTTATTTTTTTAACGGGTCATACCTGGCATTACACTTGGAGAGACATTGAAGTGGGCATTCACGTGGGAAGCTGTTGTGTGGTTTTGGGCTCATTCGCCTTCCGTTGCAATGAAGAATTCTTTATTCATACATGTATTTTGTAGTTTAGATTAATATACATCATTTGAGGATCCGAGATGTCCTAATTTGAGTTTATCTCGAATTAATTCAGCACAGACTCTAATAGTGGCCTCAAAGCCTACTCAAGTTTGATGTATTTTATCTAGTTTGATATATGCTGACATAGTTGCTTAGTTAATTTCCTGATTATTTCAAGGATTTGTATATTCACCGATGAATATATATTATGAAAAAATCAACCTATTTTATATGTATATCACACGACTTTAACTACTGGTTTCAATGTATTGATTTTGATGATTTGATATTTACTTAATTGTTTCATTTAATCTAAAGTGATTAAAAATTGATTAGTTTGCATTTTTTAATTTGAGGTAGAATCATTTTGATTTTACAGAGCCGGTTAAAATTACAAATTAAATTCCTTTAGTCTAAAAAACTCAAGTGTTCATCGCAGAAGTTTCGTAATTTTGAATTTTTAAGTAGTTCGAAAAATTCATTGAATTTCTTAATTGCTTTGAAATTAATCGAAAACTAGAAGTGTTTTTGATGAAATCTAAATTGACATGTTCAATAATATATTAAGGATGTTCAAGTTAAATCCTTAAATTTTTTAAATTTTTAGAGCTTCCAAATAATTTTTTACAAAAAATTTGTAATTTAATCGGAAAAAACTAAAACTGAAAAAATCAAATGAATACTAAAATGAGTCAACTTCGCAGTCTCGTGACAGGCGTGTCCGTGCCGGAATATCACATTGGGCTGCCAAATGGACGTAGCTTCATCGTCGCATTGCCAAAGACCAGCGCCATGGTTTAATCGGTGTCCCGAGGTCGGTCGTTGGGCCGTCAAGTTCGCCGTCCGCTTTAGAAAGCCCTAAATGTATTTTATGTAATTATTTTATGCTTTAAAATTATTGGTAATTATTAATTTCGGGTTTTAAATGTTAAATCATAAATTTTTTTTCAATAAGATAATTGAATATATATTCTCGAATGACATTAAATTTGATTTATATTTCCTTTCATAATTATTTTCATTAATTGATAATTTTTGAAAATATTTTCATGGTAACTTTTAAATTTTGAATTTTGGTTACTCATTTATAAGTACTTATTCATGATTTAAGAGGTTGGTAATTACGTAACAATTATCATTAAATCACGTGGTGAATATTTAAATTTAAATTTTACATTAATTGATAATTAATCGTAAAATAATGGGTAATTAATTAGTTAATTATGTTCACATTTGTTTTGGATTTCATTTAACATATTCCTACATTAAGTGCATTTAATTACAGGCTGTTTTGCCTGGTATACATGTTGCGAATGGAACGGAGGCGCATAGATATTTACCCACGCTTTTTCCGGGTCGGCATCGTATTGGATTCAATAAAATGCAGCACTGTGACAGACGGCAACTGGGCCAAGCCGTTGATCATCCATAATGAATTTAAGCCATCCTCCAACTCATAGATATGGATGCCTTTCTTAATACTCATCGGGATTCTCAACTCATCCCCGACACGGATGTCCTCGCCTCATACCCTCGCGAGTCTACCTTCTATGACCTTTAAGTGCAAATTATATACTCTATGTAGATCCTCCTTGGTAGCTTGAGGACCTTTTGTCTTGCCTCGACTTTTGATATGGGGTACTTTTTCCCTCTCGAAGTTTTCCACAACCCATTTACCAAATTCTGTACTTATTCCCGACCATTTCAAGATCTTCAAGACCCCCTCCGGTTTCAACTGTAATCATCGCTCCCTTAATCCCTGTGTTCCTAACGCCCTTTCTCCTTTCTTTCAACCATCCTGTAAACCTTGCCAGGTTTACATTTCATCCTTATGCGCCCAATGTCCGTTCTCTTCCCCTTCCCGTCCATATTCTCTTGATCCTCAACCTTATCATCCACATCCTCCGGTGTCAAGCCTATACTAAAAGACGTCAGCGATGTCGCCACCTTCTTTCTGGTGAAACCTCTTTACTAGAACATTTATTGCAAGTTAGTGAAATTAATAACATGCACCATTTATCAAAGTTACGTATACCACTAGACATTCCACACATCGAGTATTAAGATAATCGAAACTACAACATCGCCCATCTAGCGTATCAATTTCAATAGAGGAGGTTTACATGCGCATCAGACTAGCTTTCGATTTAACCGAATACTTATATTTAATGTATATCAACAGCCGACCCCTAGTAAGTCATCGTAACCCCTAATGTCAATACGTTAAATCCTAAAATACTAATTGTCTAACAATTAATATATATTGAACTTACATATATATGTATATATAATTTGAATGAGTAAATCGATTGTACAATCTAAATTGTTCAACGGGCATTTTATGAGATCGAATTTCTCATATTTCCAACAGGTTGTCTCCTAATATTCTTATTTTCATTGGTTTATAATTTTCTCTTCTTGAAAATAGTAAAATTAATTATCCTCTTAATAAAGTACTTCTCAAATTATGTGACCAAGTAAACCAAATGGAGGAGTATTAAATAGCGAGGATAGTATTTGTTTTTTAATTTTCTTTCATATATTGAATTCAACTCTAATTAATTATTATCTCTATAGTTTATAGGATAAATATATTTTGATTTAAGCATGTACCCAATATGTTATTATATTACAATTAAAAATTAAATTTCTAAAATAAAATATAAAATCTCTTACTCTCTCCATACTAAATGATTTTCATGCTTGATTTAAGTTGCTCAAAATCGACAAACGCTTACTCCTTTCATCAATAAACGTAATTTTGGTTTGAATAAAATTTAATGTCAATATTAAACTACATTAAAAATATTATTATTAGATACTCTTTCACCAAATATTACACAACAAAATAAAAAATATTTGAATTTAACATTTAACTGGCCAAACATCAAAATTTAAATCTTGACAATCTATAGATGAACGGAGTATTAGATATATATCTTATACTTTTTAAATTTTAATTATTGAATTATATAATTAAATGTAATACAAAGTATCACATAATAATTTAGATATATATTCTTTAATAGTAATTTTAAGTTCTGATTAAAAAATTATTCATAATTGAATACTCATTTCGTACAAAAAAATTTAGTTTGAGTAGAGTAATATAGACTTATTTGAAAAAATAATAATGATAGTATGGTAATTAATATATAGAGACTTACCGAGAGAGCTCAAGAATAATTGTTTGATTATGTTCCAGTTTTGACTCTGAGATTATGTATGATACTATTGTGCTGTTGAAGATGAACAATAGACCCGCAGATGCTATTAGTATATAATTATATTATATTTTTATATTTTAGAGATTTGATGTACTATGAAACTATATTGGCTTCCTTATTTTTTAGTAGAGAGAAGAAATTAGCATAAATATATATTAATTTTATTATTAGTATCTTTTCATATGAAGAGTAATTCAAAGCACTAATAGTGTGAAAATGGAAAAAATATAACTCATACTTTATAAGTAGGAGATTTAAAACTATCATATCACACTTTTTGTGAGCGGTAAATGAAGCCGAGCAACAAAATATGTTAATTCCACAAACAATAGTATATTATGTAACGCCCGGCCCGGCTCACCGGTCGGTACGTTAGTAGACTTGATGGATTGGCCTCTTCAAACCACCATGGATCTTTCCCAAAGACGCTTGGTCTCCTCACTCACGCACTACCAAGCAAACTTCCCACGCGGGCCACCCATCCTAATTACCCTGTGTCAAGCACGCTTTTAACATTGGAGTTCTTATAGGATGAGCTCCGAAAAGTTAAGATGCATCTTGATGAAGATTAGTACCAATCAAATTCCGTTATCAAACATATCACACACACACACACACACATTTTCACACGGTATTACAACCTCCCCCACTTAAATATACTAACGCCCCGCTGGTGCCACAACACATCTAGGACTGTACCATCCGGTGGCGAGATTCTGTAGGTGGCCTTGGCACGGGCTCAAGAGGTGTCCCGCACTTTGCGCCTCGCAGATAGCACTTAGTTCCCGCTAGCCCGGACGGCTCCGCCGAGCTCATATCAGAACGCCTCGGCCCGGCTCACCGGGTCGTACGCTAGTGTAATTTGACGGACCGGCCTCACAAACCACCTCGCCACGGGTCTTTCCAAAGACGCTTTGTCCTCACTCACGTGCTCACCGAGAAACTTCTGCTGGGTCACCCATCCTAGAATTGGCTCCCAGTCAAGCACGCTTACATTGGAGTTCTTAAGGTGACGAGCCTTCCAAAAAGAAGATTTGATTCACTGCATTTAAAGAAGCACTAAATCAAATCATCAAACATATCACACACACACACACATTTTCGCAATGGGTATTACATGTTATTCTTCTTAATAAACCGTTAACTTCGTGCTAGTTCCCCGAAATTTCTCATGTTATGCTCCTCTAAACATGTCTAAAGAATCGGGCCGTCCGACCTCCCTAGTCGAACCGGCCGACCGGGTGGTCATGCGTCGACACGGGCCCAAAGGGCATCAAACGGGTCAGTTCGGCCCTGGCATTGGCCCCCTATTCGCCTACTCTAATTCCCCTTTTAAAGCAGGCTGCATGTCTCTAACGTGGTACCGCATTATTTATAGTTACCCCTATGGCCCGGTTTGTTTTGTGTCAAATTTCAAAATAATATTAGTAGTTGTGCTGCCAACTCGACTCCAAATTAAGCAAGAAACACTGGCCAACCAACTAACCAATTTACTCAATTAGTATTCTATGTTATAATTTGTTAAAGTAATATATGCTTAAATTTAACTTATTTCGTATATTACAATTGAATGTTATCGCCGATAAAGCTTTCACTTAAATAATATATTGATAAATGAATACTTTGTTGCTTAAGTATAACAAAAGGTAATAAGATTGTATGTAAATTCTTTCAATTCTTACTTAAACATATTATACAATTTGTTTAATGTTATATTTAGTACATTTGAAAAATATTCAACATTAAATAACAACTTTTATCATATAATTAAAAGAATTATATCAAATAAGGATAATATATTAAATGATACCATGTTTAATTCATCAATAAAGTTTTGAGTTAAATCATATATTTTGCATATAATAATTTGAAAGATTATCATCGATAAAGTTTTGAATTAAATAATAAAATCTTCAATCATTTAAATAATATATTGATGCATCTAATGCTTTTATTCATATATTGTTCAATACAATATAAATATCTCATGCTCTATCCAACTTTCATCATATAATTAAAATAACTAGAATACAATATTATTACTTTGTAATATATGAATATTTCTTTAATAAGATATTATTCACACAAAAACAACCTTTATATATGAATGAATCTTATGTTATTATCCATTTATTATACAATACTAAATAACTCTCATGATTTTAAATAATCATTTCAACTATTTTCAAGGATAATATATCAAATAAAGATAATATATTAAATAATACCAAATCTAAGTTATCTATCAATATCTTGAAATAGTTTTTAATTAGAAATATGTTTTATTATTTGAAGGATAATATATTATTGAATCTTATGATTTTATTTATATATTATTTGAAGCTAAATAACTTCATTTATTATCATACATATATTAACAAATCATCAACTTAGCATAATGGTTCTTAGCTTGCTCTTCTACCATAAGGTCTAAGGTTCAAATTCCACTACTATCACAATTATTTTTCGCTTAGTTATGTGCTAAACCTAACATCTGGCCGTGGCTCTGGCCCAAACGGCTCATCATGGCGCAAACGGCCAACCGTTGTTGGGCGCTCGGCGCCTAATCGGTTCCCAATACCACTTCAATGAGTTCAAACCGGCTCCTGCCCGAAGTGGGTCGAGGCCGAACTTGAATCAAGCCAGGATGGGCCGCATGAAAAAATAACAAATCAAAAAATTTTACGAATTTCAACACAAAAGCAATACCAGGTCTCTTGTAGCAGATGCCAATAATTGATAACGAAGCAAGTTTAGGCAAAGTCAAAGTGCACAACAGACGGACTGCTTAAACAATATATAAATCTTGTTATCCCAATAGTAAATGTGTTATACCAAGATATCACTATTACTAATCACTATCACAAATCACTAACATACATAAAAGTTCTAATAAGAGTTGTGTTTCTTCTATTTTCACATTATTAAATTACTAAATTATCCTTCTGCCTAAAACTAAAGTTAGGCAAAAATAGGCTTTTTTAATTAATAACTCACGAGTTCAAATAGAAATTAATTACTATTAAATATTCATCATATTTTTATACTTGCACACATACGTAGCATTATCAATTTAAGTAAATCATCGCCATACGTATTTGCTTGGAGGATGTGTTTCATCACATACTTGTCATATATATTTTTTATAATTGTTGTGCATCCCACTTTTTAATTAACTTTTGTTTATTTATCTCTAAGTATGTTTAATTATTCAAAAGTATATGTTGAATAAATACAATTAATTTTGCTCAATTTACATGTATAACTTTCTATGATTCAATTCACAAAAATGCTTATATCTATATTAACTTTGTTTTTTTTTTATCTCTAATGCATGTTTAATGATTCAAAGGTATATATTGAATAACACAATTATTTTTGCTCAATTTTACATGTATAACTTTCATGATTCAATTCACAAAATGCTTATATATATAATTTGTGACTCCTTTTCATCATTATGGATTTCTCATCATATTTCATTTTCAATCTTAGATAATTGATGTTAGTTAAATAATAATATGTCTTATGTATAACTATTGTTATTATTATTATAAGGTGTTAGTTAAATAATCATATATTTTGTGTAGAACAATTATTATTATTATTTATTATTTATTATGTAGACTATTGTTAATACCGTTGGGTTTTACGGATCAAAAATAACACCAATTCGTTATAGATCCGATTCCCGTGATTCTAAAAATTTATAAAAACAAGTAATTAAAATTATAAAAATAGTAATTAAATCGTAGATTTTGTATGTACATTGGCATCTTATAGTTGTAGCGAATATGATCGTAGGAGGCTTCAAACAAATCAAAAGTAGTTGTCTCTAAGAATAGTCCACACCAACGATTGATCAAACCCCTTCTCGTTGGTTTCACTTAGTGTTGGGTTTTTACGATTTAAAATAACAATTACTAAAACCGTGAACAGATTTTAAGATTATAACAAAAACAATAACATACGAGCGTGTACCTTTCTTCAGTGATCACAATTAATATGTTTGAGGAGACACCTAATAATCAACGATTGTCTTTAAGAATAGTCCACACGACGTATTTAACGAACTCCTCCGTGAGTTTACTAGAGGTCTTTAAAATATTAAACTGTAGACGAGGTCAAGCGTAAAAACTAATGGCATTTTCTCACCTACTGCTCGACTAGAATGAAAGGGGGGGGGGAGAGAGAGAGAGGGAATTCTCAACTTCAAAAGTTGGAAAAATTGGCGTAAGTTTTTCATCTCCAAAAGTGACTCCTTTATATAATAAAAAATCCCTAGTTTTAAGGCTTTCAAAGAGATGTGGTGAAACTCTTCCACCTCCTTAAAAGAATATTTTAGAATATTAGATTTTCAAGGCAAAAATTTCTTTTCTCTATTATTCCCATTTAGCTTCCATCACAAAACAACAAGTGTAGAGGTGTTCTCTAGAATCTTCTCTCACTTCTATCCCTAAAATAAAGTCACAGAAAAGTTTGCTATAATATTCAATAATGATTCCGGAAACCCTATCACTTCAACATTATGGCTCCACTATAGGGGTGATTCCACCAATTGAGATTTTCTCTCCAATATTCTCATACAGCTTATATTTTAATCCCCCGAAAAGTTATAATCGTATTATAGTTCGCTTTAGTTGTTGCAGGATCTCTTTAGGCTCGACGAATTAGCAATATATTAACTTATATTTAACCGAACATCTTATTAATATATAGATTATGAGTGACTTTGTAAGCAATCGTAACCCCTAATGTCAATCGAAGTTAACTTAATATTAATTGTCCAACAATTAACATATATCCTAACTTATTATTATTTAAAATGTAATAATCGGTTTTCCAACAATCATATATGACATATATTAATCATCCTAATATACATATTGATCATAATTTGAAAAAAACAAATTATATGTATACTATTGAATTTGAAGTTTAAAATTTAAGCATTGTCTTATAATCATCTATGACATATATAAAGAAAAACTAGCTCCCACTAAGACTAAGACCACTCAAGCATGTCCTTAAGACCAGTACTATATATACGCTTATCATAAGCTGCTTTGAGGTAGTGATTTAATCAAGGGATTCCGCTACATTATCATTGATCGGAACCTTGGCTATATCCTAACATCTCCTCTATCGCCATTCCTAATAAGATGATACTTTCTCGAGCACGTGCTTGGATCTCTGCGGATGTGATCTTGGCTCCTTAGCTTTCTGGATATCGCCCAAAGTGTTATCACAATATAACTCCAATCGACCTTCAATGCTAGGTACTCACTCCAAGTTCACTCACGAACTTTGATCCAATAACAACAAGCTTCTTTCAGCCTTCAACCCGCAATGTACTCGCCTCGTTGTCGAAGTCACTACGTATCTTTGCTTTCGCTACTCCATTCAAGAGATTGTACCACCATTCGCATGTAATACATAACCGATTGAGATCGATCATCATCTCTATCGGTTTGAACCGGCACGTGTAACCTCATCAAGAACGTTCAATTATCCCCACCGTATACAAGGAACATATCTTTAGTCCCTTCGTAAGTACTTAAGTATGACCTTTCACGATCCAAAGGATTCTTCGCCATGGACATTAATTTATGGCGGAATTAGTTATATTTTAACCAATCTTGTAATTAAAGTTAAGCATATATATACACACAAGTAGTTATATATAACATAAATTACAAGTATAAAAATATATCACTGCTAATGAAGACTCGTGATACGACCTATAAAATTCTGCACTAGTTCTAAACTACTCCTAGTCCACACTAAGGATCTCTATCATTCCGCCCGGCTCCTCGCTGGCTCCAATTTTTTTCAATTAATTATATTTACATTAAATAATAATAAATTAAAATCTATCTACTCATTCATCTTAGGAAAAGATTAATCAGGCCGTATTTCCCAAAAATACATCTCGGTTATATCACTAATTCTTATCAATTATCGAATTATGTAATGCATTTCTAATCATCCAATAATGAAATTAAGACATATCATAAATAATGGAAAAGAACAATATTTTAAAGGCACAAACATATTATCTAAATAAACTAGTTATATGTGCACAGCCTCAGATAGTAAATTATTTTATTATTTTTATAATAAAATTATAATGAAAAAAAATTAAAAAAAAAACCTAAAAGAAATAAGATGAAAAAGTTACCATGAAAAAAATAAAGATAGAGGACTGTGAAACAACTTTTTATTTTCTCTTGGTGATAATTACGGAGTATTACGTAGTAGATAATATTTATAATAATAGTTTATGGAGAATTTATCTTGTTAGGCGGTTACATCACGTTAAGTATCGTGAGGGTAAAATAGGAAATATATTAATTTGGCTTCACTTTGTAACTGACAATCCACCCCTTTCACATTATATAGTATAGATATATTTCATTGTATATTTATCAAATGAAATATATAATTTAATTGCAAGAGTGTAAAATATTCACTTAAAACTATTTTAAGTGTTTTAGCAATTAATATTAAATAATAACTATTTTAAGTGTTTTAGCAATTAACAAATTCCCAAAAAATTCATAAAAATTCGGAAAAATATTTCTGATTTAACTACAATTATTATTTCCGAAAATGATTAACAATTTATCATATTTAATTATTTAGTTAACATACTTCTACAATATGAATAAAAAATTATCTAATTACAATTTAATACATAAAATCTCGGGGATTGAACAATACATAAACTAATTTCATGCATTTAATTATGTAATTACAATTCGTAATCTGGCTCATGATGTCACTATTGGGTTTTACGGATTAAAATAACAATTATAAAAGCCGTAACCAAAATTTCTACGAATATAATAAAAACAATAACATACGAGTGTGCACATTTCTTCTCGTAATCATGCAAATGAATTAGAGTATTTGAGGAGACTCGAACAATCAACGTAGATTATCTCTAAGAATAGTTCACACCAATGTAGAACGAATCCTCCGTGAGCTTTACTGTAACTCTTAAAATATTAAACTCCAGACGATGCCGGCAGAAAAATCCAATACCTACTAACACTAAACGGCTAAGAGGAGAGAGAAAAATTACTTCAAAAGTTTGGGAAGAATTGCCAAGCTTTTCATCCGCAAAAATGGCCTTTATATAGGGCTCAAAAAATCCTACTTTAAGACTTTCAAAGTTAGACGCTATTTAAACTCTTCCACCTATTTAAGAATATTCTAGAATACTAGAGTTTTAAGTGCAAAAAATTTCTCCTCTATTTTCTCTCTTCATCTTAGTCTACCAGAATAGTGTTTGGTTCTAAAATCTTGTCACTTCTTATTCCTAAAATAAAGTTTATTCTTAAAGCTGCCAGTAAAATATTCAATAATGATTCTACAAAAAGAAGATTCTGAAACCCTTATCTCCTACCCATCTTGGTCGACTATAAGGGTGTATTCCAACTATTGAAATTTCACCCTAATATTTTCATACATTTATATTTTAAACCCCGGAAGTTATACTAGATTTGAGGCTTCGATTATTGTCATACAATGTATCTTCTTCTTAGGTTCGACGAAATTAGCATATATATTAATTTATGTTTAATTGAACATCTTATTAATATATGTGACATGAAATGAATTTCCAAGTAGTTCATCATAACCCCTAATGTCAATCAAGTTACCTAATATATTAATTGTCCAACAATTAACATATATCTAAACTTATTATTATTTAGCTAATAATCCGTACAATCTAATTGTTCAATCTGGATATATATTTAGCGAGATATAACATCTCATATTTCCAACCGCTTCACCCGGTCCATACCTTCCTGCTTCGACCTCCGACCATATTTTCTCGGTCATAAGCTTAATTTTGAATTATATTAAGCCCATTTCGACCCGACCATATTTCTCGCGCATTGAACGGCCGAAAATATGGTCGGGGTCGAATCGACCTAAAATACGGTCCCTGGTCGAAACGGGCCAAAAAATACATTGATGGTCGAAATGGGTCAAAAATATGATCCTCGTCAAAATGTGGTGAAAATATGGTCGCAACTAATCTACTAAAATATGGGCCTCACAATGTATTTAAACAAAGTCGAAATTAAGTTTGGTGATTAATTTTAAAGTTATAGGGGTAAATAGAAGTTCACTTAAAAAGTAGCAACCCTTAACACAAAAACCTCCATGTTAATTTGAAATGGAGGGAGTAGTATTTAAATTTATAAAAACTTATTATTTTTTGGTCAATGTGTATTAATAATAATATATTAATAATTTAAATAATATTACTAATAAAATTATACTTGAAATAAAATGTACTAAAAACAAAACAAATATCCACAAAGGTAACCAATGTATATAAAATTGACACTAATGAGTTTAAAAAAATGGAGCTTAATCATCATATTTATTATAATTTTCATCTTATATTTAAAAAAGCTTATTTATGATCAAAGTATTACTTCAAAAAATAAAAATATTAATTAAAAAAATCAAAGGAGTGTAAGTTTTTACACAATTTTAGAATGATTTAGAATTAAACATAAAAAATATATCAAATATTTGAGAAATTGATTGCATGTCGTACATCGCACGTCTCCTTTACTTACTAATATAGCAAAATATGCAAGCTCATTAGTCTTCATTTACTAAAAGAATACAGAAATATATTTATTTAGAGTATTATTTAAGGAAATGTTGGTGTCCAAGCAGTTTACTTCAGCACATTGCTGGCACTTGTATACGGGGTCATCACTTACAACTTAAAAAGGATGGTAGATAATCAAGTGACTCATAATTACATTCCTGTTTTCCTTGTGTCATGCTCCTGTGGGCAAAGTTATGATACCTTTGATGGAAAAACTTTTCTGTATTCTTGATTAGTAGTAGGATTTCTAAAATCACAGAAGGCTACCATCTTCAAGAAATGTGGCCTAGTGCTCGGGAGAAGATACACATAGCTGGAGAGCCAATCTGGGCTATACCATTCTGTTGGTGCAGGTTAGGATTGCAGACTTTATCTCTTCTTTACCCAAGGATGTCTGAACAATAACCTGCAGAAAGGGCTAATCACATAAGTTACATGTTTCCGATCGATTTAGCTAGAACTATGATTTCCCAAACATGATGATTCAGTAGTTCTCTCGTGAAGCTGCTTATGATACGAACAAACTGCAACCCTTGGAAGTCCAACATGATCAGGCATATCTTAACTAAAAAAATTGAAGTATCATGATATAACTTGGCAAACGAACTCAACTGTTTAAAATATTTACCTCTTGTATTCTGTTTCCTGATCGAGCTAGTAATTTGTACTGGTCCTCGAACATGGCTGCCATGTAAACCTATAAAATAGTAAGATTTAATAGATAATCACTATCTTTGTCATGAAATAACAAGTTTTATCATAATATATATTGTCTAGACAATGGTGGCAAAATATTGGAAGTATATCAAAAGAAATCTCTCATTTTTTCCAATTAAATATTGCTAGCAAACTGTGTGAAGAATGTGCAACGAACAAGTCACAGGGGGCACTGTGTTAGTATAACTAGTGCTGGGACTGAGCCAAGAAACCTCTTACCTGCTTGGTACCCAGTCCAGGATCCCTGGATTGTTGACTCACTTGTTTCAAACCCGTTTGTTAGTGAGTAGAGCCGATACTTGACTTGTTACCGTAGTGAGACAGTACTGGTATCAAAATACCCGCTTCACTAGGTTTCTTCCAGCATTAAATGTTACCCTTCACCCTCCTCTCACCGACAATGTCAAGTTGCTTCCTTATAACCCCCACTAAAGTAGGAAACTATTTCTCAAAGACGGGAGAAAATATACATATTCACATTAATAAAATTAACCGGCATTATTAGGTTCCATTCCAAGATTTCTATATAATATTCAAACTACCATTCAAGATGGTTTAACAGGCTTTAATTCTATAGATGATAACTAATCAGTGTGAATTTATTTAACCAGTGCATGCCAAATTATCTCTGTTTGGGATTTGGGCAAATTAAAAATGTGTCCTTTCTGATATATGTTTGCATATAATTTGTAGAGTGTGAAAGCTTGACAATCTTAGTTAGCATCTGTTTTAGCAAACTAAGCCTGAAAGTGATACCTGAAATGTTGGAGCTAAACCAGGGCTCAGGAAATATCGTCCTTTTAAAACAGATTGAATTCCTTCAAATTGCTGCAATTCTAGAATAAGAGATTCAACCTCGGCCCACTGTCAGACATTTCCAAAATATGTCAATGTCAAAAATTCATATGCATGCTATCAGATCAAAAAGGAAATGCCTTATAATAAAGATATTGCCAAGTTCAACTTTCATGGCACAACTTGGAAAAGTAGGAGGATCATCTGGAAAGAAACATTTTAAAGAAATCCTTTAAATAGAGCCACATAATAGGAGCCATCATTGCCAGCACTGAAATCAATAATACAAGAAACCTCTGGCCCTAAATCGTTTGAACAAGAGGACGAACCTCTTCATCAGATTGAGCTGCTTCAAGTCTTCCATCCATATAATCATGGTCGCCGACCACAGCTTCTAAGGCCTCCATGAGAGGATCTGGCTGACAGAGAAAAAAATGCAGGTAGTATATCTCAGAATCAAACACTTGAAGATCTTCTTTGTAAGGGATTTCATATTTATATTACCATTATCTCCTTTAGTGACAAAAAGATGCGTTCAACAGAGAAGTCTAATTGGTGAACTTTGGCCTCTACGACCTACAAATCAATAAACACGTTCTCATTATGTGGAAGAGCTGAAGACTCATATGCACACTCAGTTTCTGCTAAATAGCATGTGATGGCTAGTACATGATATTTTCTACAAAAAAATAGAACTTGAACTTCTCATTAGGTACCTGGCCTATTTTGAAGTAAGATGAAGGGTCTAAAGTGGCATCCCATGAAACTTCAGATTGGTGAATCAAAGCAGGTACACCTTCAACCTATTATATGGAGATAAAAATGTGATTTTCCACTTATAATAAGGGGCTGATATCACAATGTCAAACATCATGAAAAGAAGAAGCCTAATGGAGAAACTCTGTGTGAGAATGGAATGAGAAAAATAAGGAATGACAATTGTTGAGAATGGTGAATGAGAAAAATAAGGAATGATATTTATTGCAAATGGTGTATATTGTTAATACCCAATTATAAATAGCGCATATGTTATCATTATTATATATCATCATCAAATAGATAGAGATAGAAATGTAATACGATTTTTCTAATATATTTATTCAGACATCTATATTTCTTCATACCGTTTTTGTTTAGCCTACGTTATTGTTATTCAACTCGAGTCAAAAGGTTGTATTTCATATTATATAGTAAAAGCCAAATTTCACTGTGAGCTCCAACAATTGGTATCAGAGCCAACTTAAAATATATATAGAGTAGTAAACTCATTTATCTTTTATTATTAACATACGGCTACTACTACTGACGGTCAAAGTCGGAAAATATGAAATAGAAAAAATTTAATGGAAAATTTATTTTCCTTGGTCAGAGGATGCAGATGAAAATCCGCTTATTTCACAAAAGCGTACAAGGCGTTAGCAAAGGAAAGAACAAAACCCAGAATATGAATGACTTGTAATCAAAGAGTTAGACTAAGCACGAAAGGTATATAATCTTATGCTCAGAGGGACGAAAGGCATTCTTGGTTAACTACAACGGTTACCGGCATACGAAAAGGTAGACCAACTTCATGACGAAGACTCACAAATCGGATCTACTTAAAGTCCAAATATACGCATAAAGATGGAAGAAGTGCACATCAATCTATGATTATATCAATAAGTTTCCGATAGGATTATATCAAACTTAAGCGGCATAGATGTCAAGGTAGATTTAGAAAGACCAAGCACTCATGCTATCGCTTAATTGTCAAGAAGGAAAATCTAGTTCGTATTATCGATGCTTGTAGGTGATACTCTAACTACGTGACTAAATCTAGAACATCACTAGCTGATGACCTCCGAAAGGTAGGTCAGTACAAGTGGAATGTTGTCTAGTAAAAGGAAGAGAACATACTCAAGGTTTGCTTGTATCAGAGGTAGACAAATGAAAGAACAAAAAGGCAAAAGTGAGGAAAGTTTAGATCCAAATCTAGACTCCTCATGGATAGGTCATGTTTCAACAAGTAGCTCGACATTTTAAATCAAATTGCCCAAATAAGGGAGTTACATTCAAAAAGAACAACGACAACTTCAAAGGAAAACAAAAGGAGAGACATGAGGCGAGTTATGTCTCAAACAACGAAGAGGATTATTGTTACTCCGTTTCAGAACAATGCAATGAAATATCTGTTGGGATGCCATCTGTGAGCATCTCATCACATGCCATTCAAATAGGAACTGGCTTACAACTTACCAAAGCTCGATACGCATCGTTGATGGAAATGATCATGCTTGCAAGACCGTCAGTACTATCCTATTAAGATGCATGACGAACAATAATAATCCTCTGAATGACGCGAGACACGCCCCAGATTAAGATAAAAACCTTATTTTGTAGGTTGTCAGAGAAAATGGCCGCAAAAATAGTCTCAAGACGAAGTTTAAAGGTTGTTTCATGTTTTTTGGGTAAATGATGAAAGGAGTTCACACGGAACCTCGACAACGTTACAGGTGATTTAGCGCTGAGTCGCTTGGACATAACGATCAAACGGAACGCATTGCTGATACGCACATGTGTCAGCATGTCGTAAAAGGCCCATCATCACAGCCGGACAAGCGCCAAGACAAGGCCACGCATGTCGAAAAAGTATCTTATCATCGCTAGGGGATGCTTCACAAGAACACGGCTAAGCCATGTATGAATTTTGTGAATGCATGTACGGTAAAAGACAAAAGTTGTTCTCATGCTGAAACACAAAAGCAAGTGGGTCATAGACTAAAAGCATACCGATGCCTGGGGTCCGGCTAAAGTTACTTCCAAGGGTGGTTCCTGGTACTTTGTTACATTTGTTGATGATTATTCAAGATATGCTTGGATTTACTTCCTCAAGCATAAGAACGGTGTATTCACATCTTCGCTGCAGGAGTAACAATGGTTGAAACAAAATAGTGTAGTAGCTTAAAGAAAGTAGGTCCGGAGAATGGCACGGAGTACACCGAGGAGCTTTCAAAGAGTTCTGCGACTGCTATATCAGAAGACACTGACAGCCAGAGACACACCTGCCAAATGAATCTGAAGTCGCAGAAGACTAAACCAACACTACTTGAAAAAAGAAGCGTACGCGTTTACTCGATTGTGTAAAGAATGCGGGCGGAGTCGGTTAACACGCCATACATAGTAAATCGATCCTCACATTTCATTTAACATGCAGACATGGCATTTCTGGGAAGTCTTCGACGCATAGCTTATTATCACGCCAAGGACAACAAGCTGATGAAAGAAAGCCAAGAAAGCAATATTCCTTTGGGATACCCAAAAGAGTTAAGCGGATATCGCTTTGGGTGTATACCAAGACTCTAAATTTATAATCAAGAGGATGCTGACTTCGACGAAAGATCTATTATGCATTTATCAAAAGTTACAGCTAAATGAATGTGATGTTAATGACGACTACAAATACTCAAGCCGCGGAAATAAACCAAGAGTCCAACTGTAGATTCTGTTATGTTCAGGAGAATCATGACAAGTTACTCAAGCATTTAAGACGATGAAATCGATCACAGGAGATTCAACAGTAAAAACGCATTACATATTACAACAACAGAGGAATCTTCGACAACCACTCAGTCAAAGAGGAATTCATGTCAATTCAAGTTTGGGTCCGATAAGCCCTCGGTGCATTATATAAAGTGTAAACTCGAGGAAGATGCACTGGTAGATGCATAATTTCCGGTGACTTTAAACAAGCTATCAAACATAAGGCGATGTAGAGTCAAGTTACTATGGCCTGGCGGAAATTGCATTTAATCACCCATGCCAAAACCGTATACTTTATGGTCTCATGCACTGTAAAAGATCAAGTATCGTCAGAAGTTTAGCATAAAAAGAAAAAGGATCCTACCAAGTCCAATAATATATGTATAAGTGCCAGCTGCCGGCGGTTTGCAATAAAAAAGGCGTTGATTACAACGAGATATTTTCCAAAATGTCAAACATACTTCTATTCAAGTATTATTAAGCCCGTCGTCACGGTGACTGAAATAACAACTACAACATGTTTCTTACATAGTGATTTTGACGAGGAAATCTATACGCATCACCTCGGACGGATACAAGGTCGAAGGAAAGAGAGTCATGTTTGTCGCTTGAGAAAATCACTTTACGGATCAAAGAATCTCCCACAACGGTACAAACGACTGACTCATTTATGTTGTAAACAAGAAGTTCTCTGCAAGGCTTTGGCGATTGTCGCGGTATACATTCGTAAGCTTCAAAGTGAGGAATATGTTTATCTTCTATCAGATGCGAACGATACGCTTATTGCTTCGAAAAGCGGAGATAGATAAATTAAAGGCTCAATCTCTAGAGAAGCCGAGACAAAAGATTCAAGGCCAAGTAAGGAAAAATACTGGGTACGAGATTACAAGAGATATATCAAAATCAAAACTTGTACTGAGTCAAAAAAGGCTATACTGAAAGCGGGTTATTGAGAGGCTTCGATGAAAGTAAGTCAATTTACTCATCGTCTACATCTAAACTCTCTAGTAAAACAATTCCCCACATCAAGTTAGTGCATAGCCGGAACGCAGTACTTTATGCTAGCGTTGGTTGACAAATACGTGACGCTACATACAGAGCATCGGCCCGCACATTTCACAAGTCGTTAAAGGTTGCTAGATCATGGAAAATCCGTAAGTGCAATATCAAAGCTGCAGAAATGGATTTTTAAGTGCATTTGAAAGTACCACCGACAATGTGCTTTGTGGTTTCAAAGCGAGATACATGTCAAATAAGCTGGGTTCGCTGATTCGCATTATGCCGGGTGATTTGCATAAACGACTTCCATCTACTACCAGTTGCTAAAATGCTAATGTGCCTGGGCTTAGTTGGCTTATCGACGTTACAATCTAAGGCCGCACTATCTACCACGGAGGCCGAGTATACGGCAGCCCAAGTGTAAGGGGAGCGGGCGAAGCGATACGGCCGGTGGTCTTTAGACGCATTTAATGTGAAGAACGAGTAACCAGATGAATAGTCGTGAACATGTATTCATTTGGCTAAAAATCGTGTTCATCATGCTCTAAACTAAGCATATACGCGAGATACCATTTTGTGCGCCGATGCTATAGGTTAAGGCAATATTTTCTTTTTGTTAAAGCCGCCAAGACACAACGGTAATCCTCAGTATTACGATAACCAAGGTCAGGTCAGAACCAAGTTTCAACATTGTTTAAAATTACAAACGTTATACCATACTGTATTCGTCTGTACCACCTCCTCTTTCAAATTGCGAACGAGGTGGAGACCGCGGTAACGCAATGGCAAATGGTGAAAAATAAGAATGACAATTATCGAGAACGCTAACGAGAAAAAATAAGTGAACGACATTTATTGCACGGTGTATATCATACCCAATTATAAATAACGAATAAGTATCATTATTATATATCATCATCAAATAGGATAGTAGATAGAAATGTAATACCATTTTTCTAATATATATTTATTCGTATATCTATATTACCATTTTTACAATTTACGTTATTGCTATTCAACTTTGAGTCAAGCAGATCAGAGCCATATTATATAATAAAAGCCACTGGGCCATGAAAGCCCAACACCGGGTAACGGAGAATGGCACATAATAAACTGGAAATTTACCTCAACAAATATTCCAAAATAAGTTATCTTTTTTATCTGACACTTCACCACATCCCCAACACTAAGTCTAGCCTGAAGGAAAAACAAGAAGACATCAGAAGCGGAATATGTATCTCATGAGAAAGGAAATGCTCGCGATAAATAGTATAATAGGAACATAGAAGGATATTCTAGCCATTACACTTCTCTTCTTGTTAACTACTTCTTCCTTTTCTTTTGGTCTTATGGAAAATATTAGCTTCCTAGTTTTTCTGTCAGCCACAACCACATTTACCTTAACTTTCTGCAATAATAGAGTACCAATGTATTGTTAGTTTTTTGTATTAAAATGGATTTGGGTGTAACAACTAATTCAAATTATCCAACCTGCCCAATAAAGGATGAGAGGAATTTGAGCTTTTCTTGGTCGTAAATTTTAAGAAGTTCTTCAAGTTCCATATCTTGTGAAATTGCTTCCTCGGCTTTGATAGTCAATGGTTCATCTTGACTTGATTCAGGAGAAACATTCTTGCTGGTCGATTCAATACTCCCAATTACACTTAAATTCTGCCTATACATAGCAGGGTCTAACCCTTTACTTCTCATCCATGACTCAAATGCCAAAAACTTCCATTTGGCAGAAAGATTTCGATATGGAAGAAATCCTACCAAAGAACCAAAAGATACCTGCAGAGTTTTTGCATAAAAAAAATAAAAACATAGAACATGTCAAATTATCTAAGAACAGATGTGCACAAATCTTAAACTAAAACTTTCAGAAAAATCGCTTAATAAAAAAAAGGTAAAAATAAATAGGTGCACTTACAACAAACCCTCTGGTGCTGGAACTAATTAGTTCAACTTCTTCTCTCCCTCCTGTCTTAGCAAGATCTTCAACCCTGCTCCAGTCACCATCCTCATGTTCCTAAACAGCTGACAACACTCAGACTTCACCATAATCCTAAGACCAAAAAGTGATGAGAATCCACTGAAAATTTTAACCTCTATAGGAGATGTTGCAAGGAAGTTTGCAAGTTCTACAGGATTCACATGACTTTCCACAGTAACGGGAATCTTTTCTTCTCTGGAACTATATGGTGTTTCTCGAACAGGTTGGTCAAATCTGTAAGAGAATGTACTTAGATCAGTATAGCAATGACAGATGATAAAAAAATGTAAATGACCAAAAGGCACCTTTTTGGTTTCCCAAGCAATGCAGCCTCAGTAGCGATGCCAGGATTAGATTCAATGTTCACGGAAGAAATATTTGAGTTTAAACTTTCTTGAGTGTATTGCATGTTACTAGACTGTACTCCTTAGAAAATAATAAAAAATATTGTTATTATCAGCTTCATTAAAGAAGAAACAAGTTTTTGTTTGCAAACTATACATTCAAATTCCACCAAGAACAAAATTTATTACCTTTTGCTGAGTCATTTTCCTCCGCAACACGCTCTTCATTAACTTCAGCCAAAGGCTCACCATCACTCATTGCAGCACCTAATGAATCAATAGAGTCAGTGATATTATCATCCCGGGTGATTTTAATGGAATGGTCCTCAGTATGCTCTACTTCTTCACAACTTGAGTTGGGTTTTCTAAGGAGTGCCAGGTCAATGTTCATTTCATTAGAAACAGGAGTTTCTTTCATGTTATTGTCTGCAATTTCATCAGCAACTCTCGTAGTGACATCACCCAATTGACTAGTATCTTCCACGTGATCAGGCTTCATTGTTAGCTCAGGTCTTTTTAGCAGCGTAATATCAGTAAACCGTTCTTTCTGGAGTCCTCTCCCCATATTTAGAGAAAGGTTTGGTTGCATTCTTAACCTTGCAAATCTGTCCTCCACAACATCATCGCCACCAAAGACTGTTGGTTTTCGTAATATCACATTGGGAACACTAGCTTTACCATAATCACCACTCTTCATAGCTGGTTTATTCTCCCTCTTTAAATCCTGTTCTTTTTGTTTGTTATCAACTTCAAACTTAACTCCCTTCTTGAGTACAGGCCTAACCAAATTCAACCCATTTGACTTGTTATCAACTTCAAACTTAACTCCCTTCTTAGGTACATGCCTAACGAAATTCAATCCATTTGATGATTTCGAAGACCTTTTATCACTCACATCGAATGGTACCTCTTCTATATCACTCACCTTTTTACCATAGGCCTTCTCAATTTCCAAATAGCTCATATCAGGATTCAGCTTGCGACCCTTTATCTGTTCTAATTCAAAAAAGAATAAATGAGAAATCGAGACAATTTCCACAATTCCATCGATATTGTAGGAGGTTTTGTTAATTGGTGCAACAAGGCAACTATTAAGAACATAATTTGTTGATTGGTTTAGTTGTTTTCCACAAACGACAAGAAAGTTTATAGTTCAGCAGAATAGACGAAAGCATTCCAATATCAAATTTATAAAATCTAACATAAAGCTATAACTTTTTCGCAACAAAAGAAAGTTGTGATTAGAAATTAATGATGTCTTAACAGGGTGCAACCTAAAAACAGGATGAACCAAACACATTATAAATTTAAGGTGGAATTACCGACTAATCTAAGTAAAGTTGCATCAAGAACTCAATTAAAGAATATGACTTCGAAGAGAAAGAAACCCACTACAATATGGATCAGATGTCATAGTAAACGAGGTAGGAATATGATAGTATTCAGATATAGATTATATGAAATACAACCTCAACTACTAAGGAGTAATTGATTCCAAAATCATGGATAATATTACTACTACATTATTTTGAACATCAAAATTAAATTTCCCCCCATACTTATCAAGCATAAGAAATTCAGGCGCATCAAGAACCACCAAAATTAGCAAGAGATAATTGCCCAAACAGTCCTCGAAATTTGGTGAAAGTCAAGACTAGTCCTTGGAGTTTTCATTGGCGAAATAATCAACCTTGAAGTTACAAACTTGTTGAATAAATAATATTTTTCTTTAATTAGCGTTACATACTAACAACAATTGAAGAAGAACAAGCCCGTTTATGTGAATAGGTAAAATACGATTACATAATAAACATGTTTATGAGACGTTAGAATGTAACCATGCATGAAAGAAAACGATTATTCATGAAGAATAGGGACTACCATTGCATCTATGCAAACGGGACTAAGTCTAGACTTTTGACAAACTCCGACAAACTTCAAAGTACTGATTATACAATTAACCAAAAAAAAAATAGCCCATAGAAAGTCACACTCCCATAATCCTGAAGCAGCAGATATTAACACTAGCCATGAAATCTAAGACAACAACAAAACAAACCCGATCAATTGAGGCACATCCGCGATTAGGTATCCCAGACCTCGAGAGTTCCTTCGTTACTGTAACGGTTTCACACAGACAACAAAACAAACAAACAAAACCCAATATGTTAAAACACTATCTGAAGAACAAAAATCAAACCTTGGCCATTGTGAGTTTAGGGTCTTCACCAATCATTCTACCAAACTTGAGCTCCATTTGGTCCCACTGGTCAAATACAGGCTCATCTTTTGAGCCACAAACTCTAAAACTCCTCTGTTTTCTACCAAATGCTACACTTCTTGATCTCCTTTGACACAAAACCGAAAAGGGTACCCCAAAATCACAAACAGAAGTGTTCACAACAGTCAAATTTTCCATTTTTAAAACAAAAAAAGAAAAAAAAAGTTAAAAGATTAAATTCATCAGATGAAGCTGAAAAAAGTAGAAAAAAGAATTCTGGGTTTAGTTAATTTTGTTGAATATTATTCTCTAGTTTGTATAAGAAAAGTGTAGAAGATGTGGTTTTATCTTGTGGAAGAGGAGAGTAGCATTTGGGAATGTGGCTGAGGCTTTCTGAAGAGTTGAAAATATTTGCCAAATTGAAACTGAAATTGTTTGTTGAGATTTACTTACTAGTCTTACACCAGCAGAGCTTGTGTCACACCGAACACTGTTAAGGGGTAAAATGACAATTTTTGTTTTGAAAATAACTATTTCAATATTTTAACACTATTACGATGTGAATATAGTCGGACTCGTCTTACACACACCAGAACAGTAGATTACAGTGACAAAATGATTGTTTTACTTTTAATTAAAACTTCTTCAATTACTAAACTTCAAAATAGATGAAACATTATAGTAATTTCACACATAAGAAAAATACTATTTGGATTTGTGTATAACAGCTCAGGTCACCACGTTGAAGTCTTGTAGATATAGGCAATATGACAAATTGGGAATTGGACAAACCAAGATGGTTCGTGTCCAATTAAAAAAGCATATGGTTGGGATTAGACGTGTCAAGGCTGGCCGCCCGGTTCGGGTATGAGCCGATCAACGTGCCCCCTGCCTGGCCTCGGCGCCCTCGATTTACCGGCTACCACCAACCAAGACGCCTGCTCGCTCAAAGTTCCCCGCTCATGCGCTTTAATGTTTAACGCCAATTACGCATTACTTTTGAACACAAGCATAAGAAATGGCACAACGGTACTACACGCCCCGATCAAACGCGGTAACGCTTGGATCTCAAACCCGCTTATATTTTCTTAACGCCGCGAAGATAACGGCTAGTATTATGAATAAACGTTACCACGTCTGATCAAACGTGGTAACGTTTATTCTTAAACGGCTAGTTTTATATCCGTTAATAGTGAACGCTACCACGCTTATATCGACGCGTAACGCTTATTCTCAAGGAGTCTCGACATTCCACCATTATTGGCCTCTCAATGTGGAGGACCACAAACTTGTTTTCACACATCCCAAGAAATCCAAACACAATCAAAGAAATTCTTGTATATTCATAAGCATTCTCGATAGAAATTAAATAATTCTTTTATAATCATAAGTATTCTTTGGATCATAGTCAAAGCATCATTTGAATTCGCTTTCGCTTAATCTCATCGATTCAAAGCCGCCTTCGCCTCCGGATTCGTATTCTATCTTTGCCAGTTATTTGCTATATTTTGTTGTTTTACATTTTATAATGGCCCCAAACGATCAATTAGTGCTACCAATTCAAATAATATCGTTAATTTAGAAAGATGATGTACTTATGGAGTTCCTACCGTAATTAATTCTCACCCAGCGTTAATTTAGTAATAATGAGAGAAAAAAAAGTTCATGGGTCTGGAACCACTATTTATCGAGTTAAACAAAAGGCAATTTGTGCATACAAAGATGAATTATATGGAAATGTGAGTGGTACTGGTCATTTGGGTAGACACTTAAACATCAAATAACTATGATAGTAATTCTGTGGGAAATGAGGGTGCGTAAGCAACAATTAATACTCAAAACCTTGGAAATTTTAGTTTTAATGAGTTTTTTATAAATGGAGTCACCTAAATTGTGAATTTAGTAATTTGCCTTTTTAATTTTTGTGATGGATGGCGTTATTCATCGATTCAAAAGGCTAAGAATCTCGAAATTATCAATGTGATCCTCGCTCTACTATGCGTAGTATTGCCTTCAAATATTTTAAAGATCAAAAAGAACTTATAGGTAAGATTTGATGAATATTTTGCCTTGGAAAGTTTTGTTTTGACGAGTGATATCGTGTGTTCGATGATTTTGATATAATGTAAAAGTTACATGTCATTGGATTGATATAGATCGGGTTTTACAAAGAAGAATTATATATTTCGCTCAATCAAGCAACTACAACAACGCATAAATTTCCGAAGGTATTGTTAAATGTGCTCAAGAATATAATTGTTTGAATAAAATCGCTTTATTTCCCTTTGATAATGCATCGCAAACAAATGTAAGCATTGACACACTTTAAAACGGAATGTAAACCGGATTATAACGAACTCTTTCATGTTAGATGTTTATGTCATATTTCAATTAGTTGCTAAATGGCGGAATTAAGGTTAAGTTTATGATGAATTTGCCCAACCTATTAGAAAGGTTGTTCATTTGATTATCACGAGGAGCGGTAAGAAAACATGCATATAAAAAAATAGTTGGAAGACGGATCTAAAAAGTTTAAAAGTAATAATGGATGTCGATACTAGATGGAATCTTCTCTATTATTGATCTCCTAAGACATGCTATATAAAGTTAAGAAGTTTCTAAATTTATTCCATGTATGTCTTTAACCATCCATATTATAATTGCTGAATATAAAGCATGCTTAGATTTTTAGCCCTCGCTTCAAGATTATACAAACGTTTAGTCAATATAGTCCCTAATATTCATTTAGCGGAAATTATGAGTGTAACGGGTACTATGGAATTATCCACCGTCACTGCCACCATCACCACCACCGTCCGATTCGAGCGTTCAATTAAGCGGGGCGATAATGTTATAAACCCCAAAAATGTAAAGAAATGATCAGACGCTGATCAAGCTGAAATTCATGGAGGCAATATTTTGTTTGACTTATTATCAACAACAAACTTGATATAATTAAACTTTGTTAGTACTGGTACCCCCGACATAGTAGATCACCCCATAATTCGCTAAGGTTGTTAATTTGGATTGGGGCACACAGACATTATATTAATGCGTCCGTGGTAGTTTTACGGAACAAGATTTAGCTAAGATGCAGGTGAGTAGGGCGATATCAATGCATTAAGCAGGAAAGAGGGTGGTGCAAAGTATCCATGACTAGGAGGATTGCGCGATTTTTAACAATGGCCCTGATCGATCATCTTACCGCTAGTAGCGATATGAGGTTGGATGATGCAGGATAATTCATCGGACACTACCACCGCCGCCACCAGCTTGACGATTCGGCTAAAGTCACATGAGTGAATGTGTTTAGTTTTATGTTATTATGTACTTTGAAATAATTATGGTTTATATTTTATTTTATGTCATGTACTAGTTCGAACAATTTAGTATTTATGGTTTATGCAATTCTAGTATTCAACAATTTAGTATTTATGGTTGCAATTCTTATGTTTTTTCTATCGCCGACTTCCCGGTTTGTGTTGTTATAAAATCAGATTCGCTTGTATTCAGAAGTTAAACGTGGTAACGCTTTTATATTAACGTTACCATGTTAATTCCTGTGATTTATCTCATTTCGCTTTTAAACGTTACCACGCCTAGATTAAAACGCTACCAATGCTAATTTCATATATTTGGACCATGTTAATTGATTAAACGCTACTTCACGCTTCAATATAAGCGTGGTAACGCACATCAAGCCATGGGGCCTTCGACCGAACTCCGGCCGAAGGCCTCGTGGGCTCGAACCGCCCGACTTGGCAAACTCTGCCCTATCCGCCTGCTTATAAACGGACTGCGGGCCTTCAGTGGCCTCGGGGCCTGATCGACCTTGGCCCGCTACCGCCAAGCTCAAGAATAGCCCAATCGGCCCCGGCCCGCTTGCCACGCCTAGCTGGATATTAACGCGATTTACGCGATCACTGTGAGGCTTGCGATAGCACTCACATTAACTCCTCTACCATTGACGACCATCTGACGGATCATTAATAATACCTGCCTTTATCGCCCACGGCCCTTTACATGCTGGGCTGACGTGGCCATACTAAATTTAAAAATAAAAATATAAAACACAAATCATCGAACTCGTTAGTGTTTATGAAAATCATATTATTCTTTGTAAAGTAGTCACATGCATAAATAAACTATACACTATGAAAGTTATTTAATACAAAATATTAAATATTATATGGACAAAAAGTACAAATACGCACTATATATTATACTTTAAATAATAAAAATTATTTTCTTTAAATATACATTAATACTCTGTATATTATTGTTACATTGTATGTAAATTATTTTAATTATATAATAGAAGTTTTTTAATGTCAAATTTTCTTTACAAGATATTGATAAAATTACAAATGCATTAATACACTCCGTAGTATTCTTTTTATAATAAAGTCTTTGAGTAATTCAAAACAAAATCAAAAAATAACTGAAACAATCATGACTACTTATTGATTTATATCCACATACATTAAAAAATATTCAACATTAAACAACGTTTATCATGCTCTATCCATATACATTAAAGAATATTCATCATTAAACAACTTTTATCATATAATTAAAAGAATTAGAATATAATCTTATTACTTTGTAATATTATGATGAATATTTCTCTTTTAATAATATATTATTTGACACAAAACAACCTTTGTGTCAGCAGTCTCCCTATCTATTTAAATGGCTCTCATTATGGTTTCTTTCCTAGTTCCTGTGGGTTTGGCGAAGCGGAGATCCCCGTCTCCTATCCGCTTATTATAATCATGGAGATCCATATCTCCCTATCTTTTAGCCTATCCGTTTTAGCTTCAATGCATACAAATTAAAGAGATCCCCTCGTCACGAACTTGCTCGCCAAAAAGTTTAAATCATCCTCTCCGTGTCAAGAAATTGACTTACTCAACATATTTTTTAGATGACCTCGTATTTTATGTTCTCAATACAATGATCTCATCTCGTATTATCGTGAATGTTATCACTAAGTCTGGAGAAGCCACTGGTTTAAAGCCTAATCTTAGCAAGAGCTCCTGTTTTTTTGCTGGTATTCCCCGAAGTTGTCGGAGAATTCCTTTATCCGTCACATCGCTAAAGCATCTTTACCTGTTAAGTATTTAGGAATTTCAATTAAGCACTATGATGTGAGTGCCAAGGACTGGTGCCTCTATTAATGTAAAATTAGGGGTCAAATTGACCAGTGGAGATCAAAGCACAGCCAATTTTCATAATAGATTTCCTCGTTCATTGACTCCCCTGCTTTTTTTTCTTTCTTTTGGTACTGTGAACTACTTGTGTCGTAAGTAATTTCTTACTCCGATATGGTTGTTATGATATTGACAAGATTATAAGAGCTTTTCTTTGAAAGGGTCAACCGAAGTGGGAAATGGAGCTCGCCACTTTCAAAATGGAACATGGCGCCGCCAAAGGCGAGGCGGCTTGGGACAGTGACGCATCGGAACAAAGTGCCAGATGTCTCAACATGTGTTTGATATCCGCAAAACAAAGGAAGTCATGTGAATTAGATGAATAATACTTATAAAGCTCAAGGGCAAATCTATATGGGATTCCAATCTGCAGTTGTCGATACCGACACGGAGAAAGACGCCAAACTCAAAGCTCGATGAGCTCCTCAAGAATGCAGTTGGAAATAGATTGAATGTCAATTTTCCATGATCATTAGCACAACATTGAGTGTGATAAGTTAAGTTAACAGAAGTTAGTATGTTAAGAATTAAGTACGAAGACTCAGTGGGTTATGCTTTAATTTGAAAGTTCATCGCCAAGAGTGTAATGCTACGTTAAACGGTTGAAAGATGCAAAAACAACATGCCTACTGACAGCTTGTGATGATATGGTTAGTGGGAATAGTACTAATAATTTCAAATCTTCTAATATCTGAATACCATCGAGATACCTCTAAGTACGCAGTCAAAGCCAATATGTGAGGTTTTCTTTTATTATGCGGGGTTAAGTTCAGAATGGCAAGCTGCAAACCAAGGATAAGTGGCTTCAGTGGTTAGTTGTTGATAATGACGATTGTGTTCTATGTAGGAATGAATCCTGAATCATTAGTGTTCTTCTCTCCTCGTGAATTCTCTTTCCCAACTGAGGAAGGTGTCATATACATAACAATTTTCATCCTCGGCATTGGGATCAAGAACTACGTAAAATCTATGTCACGGTGTCAGTAATGCATCTCAAGAGACCTGCTTAAGCTTGTTCTCTAGGTGTCAAGCCCATGCTATTTGGAGGAAAGGAATCAAAGGGTCTCTCCAAACAGTAAAATGTGGAGGTGGATCAGATTTTCATGTTTCGTATTACGGGATAGTTAGAAATAAAATGATATCATGGAGAGTAGAGTTCTAAAACTAGAAAGCACTGGCTACTTTGTAGAAATGAGACTTCTCCATTAGTATTTTTGAGCATTAGGCTCACAGCTTGTATTTTTACCATTAATAAAGTTTCTCCTTTTAAAAAAAATCATGATTTAAATAGAACCATTTCAATTATTTCTAAAATAGTTTTTTCATTACAACATAAAGCTTTATGATTTAAAGAATTATTATCTTATGCTTTTATTTATATATTATTTAACACTCAAATAAGTTTTATCAATTATTATACACACATAACAAATCATCAACACTATGTGACTAATTTCTCTACCTCGAGAACCAAAGTTCAACTCCCATCATAAATTCATATTTACCTTGGTGCTATCATTCATATAATCATCGACTAAAGTAATAAAAGAGCCTCAGCTAATAGTAGTGCCCCGCTTATTATTACCGGTCCGGTGGGCAACAACCAAACCTCGATCAATACCCACCGAATACCCTGCGCGGGATTGAATCGCCAAGGCTTCGGTGTCTAATATTTTCGCCGCCTCGCCCCATTCATTAACGGCCCATTAGTTCTCGTCAATCATGACATCTTCATGTTCTGCCTTACCCCCAAGATTAAAAAATATTTTTGGCATTTCACAGTGCTACTCATTTTTTTTCCATGTTCTCTAAATCTCGGCCACCGAGGACATCTCGCAATTAATCTCCAAGTAATCTCTAAATTTCTCCTGCAAATATCTCGGTGAGGTCAATAGTACGATGGTTTCACACTTTTATTCACTTGATTTTTTTCAAAATTTAAGAGAACATAATTAATACTCCATCCTGCCTCTCTAAAATGATTGATGTTTTAGCTTACTGTTCTGTATCAAAATATTCGATTTACATTTTCAACAGAACTTTTCCATATTTTTCCCTTTATATCCCAACTATTTCTTTCTATTTTATGTGGGCCCAAATGACTTTCACTTATTTGCTTTAATTGATATCATTAATTAAAGAAAAGTTGTCATAAGGATAACAAGGTAAAAAGCATCACAATGTTTTAAAGTCAATGGGTTTAAATATTTTAACTCTCTCAACTCCTATTTTATTCCAATTTAAAAACTACTAATAAAGAATTCGCCATAACATCTAATCTAATCCCAACATCAACTTTTCAGATTTCTCAAACTTATCTATATATAATCATTCACATAAAGAGTTCGAGCTAACTTATTTAACTTGGCAACGATATTGGTCGGCTTATCGTCTTCGCATTATCAATGATTCAGGGCTGCAGCCCATGCATGCAACTGTGATTTTGATCACCCTCCAAGTGCATGGTCGCGATGTTAAGCTTTTGGATTTTTGAGAGCTGGTTTAGGGCAAAATTTTAAGCCATGCCCTAACATTGGTTCCATCGAAGAGCTGAAACTCTAATTTGGGTAAAAAATCCACTGCTGCCAGAAAGATCGGGCGTGGAGGTGAGGATAAGGTCATAAGTGAAATTGCATTATTGATTGCTTTTCTGTGTAAAGGAGGTGGCTTATAGCTGTGGGTTGTTTGATCAGTGATTCAACATTTTCATTGGTCGACTCAATCGCAACCATCACCCAGTATTGTTTTGATTGCTCGGATATCATCTCTAATTCTTCGGGGACTGAGACGCTGGCGGTATTTTATTGTGCAATGTCTATAGCTTGAAGGAACAGATTTTGAAAGGCAAAAATTTCGTCGGAAAAGGTGGTACGATTTTGACGTTTGGACACGTATGCCGATGAGTGGAATGTAGTTTAAGGCGGATTCTGGTGACCATCAAGCTCGATCTACTACTTAAGAGTAGGAAGATAAAATTACCAAGGTGTAGTCGGGCGATCCGTAATTTTAAATCGGTATTCATTCTATTCAAATATTAAAATTTTTACTCATAATAACATCTAAGTGTTTTTACTTAAATCGGTTTATATCAAGATCTTTGTTTGTATTTTCGGTACCATTGCTTGATATCGCTTTAAAATAACTCTAGCATCCTGTGTATTAAACACTTCTTTCACTTTCATTATATATAAAAATCATGAAATATTGATTAAGCTACAAAATTATCTTTAAATATATTTTATTTGGTAATATAAATATAAAATCATCAATTAAATTTTCTTTTCAAATAGTTAGAATATCTAACTATTTGAAATATAGTTGATTGAATATTTCTATTTTTATAATTTGTTATCTCAAAACAAAATAAATAAGAAGATTAAATGAAAAAATCATATTAAGAATATATATAAGTTGCTAATTATTCTAGAAGAAAAAGTACTATGTTGAAGTTTTGTATTAGATTTGATTATTACAAATGTACATGAGGACACTTATCAAAAAAAAGCACTAGTAAAAATGTCCTCTAAGCAATACTAAATTAAAAAAAAAAACTTAGAACGCCTAAGTGAAATTATTAAAAAAAAATTTAAATAATAAACATTAACTTAAACAAACCCGCCTCTAAACCCCCCGAACCATACGCCTCACCTCTTCCTCCTCCTCCGTCGGCCCCGTAGCCCGCCGCCCATCGCCGCCCCCCTCCTCCACGACTCGAAACCCTTTACGCCCCTCACCCGCCCCTCTCCTCGAAAACCCCATGTCGCTCTCTTTGCAACTTTCGCCGCACCACCACAGTATGCAATTTATTTTTCATTTTGTAATATTTATTTATTTTCAGTTTTTTAATTTTATTATTTAATTTTTTAATTTCTTATGTTAATCTAAAATGTATATATAGTTTGAACTGTTGTTTAAATTAATTACTTATGTTAATCTGAAATGTATATATAGTTTAATTATAATTTGGGTTATTTTGAGTTTTAGTAAATTGCATAGTTTCAAGTACTAGTATGTATATGATTTATGTTTCTCGTAATTCGTTGACTATGTTTACTTGTATATGTTGTTTAATTTGTTTGTGTAATTCATGATTCATATTTTGTAGTAAGTATTTATGGATCGAAATCGATGGTTCCCGACGTTTGTCACAAGAATAGAAATGATGTGAAGGAGTTTATCGAAGTTTGCTCTAATAAATGCTCTAGAATGTAAAGTTTATTCCATGTCCTTGTTGGAAGTGTTTAACTGAAAATAGAGACGAGGATGAATCGGAAGAGCATTTGATATGTAACGGCATAGATACAAACTATACTATTGGAAAAATCAAGTAGATGAAAATTTAGTCTAGGTCCACTAATTTAAGTCTGATAGTGGGACACGATGGTAGCCAAGGAACGTAGGCGTTAGGGGATAATGTTGAAGAAATACCAAGGGTATTAGACGAAGACTATCATCATCCCAATTATTTGCGCAGCATTTACGCAAAACCTTTCATGATGGATGTAAGTTTACCAAATTAGATGCATTTATTACCTTTACAATGTAAAAGCCAACACGGATGGATCGATTCATCTTTCATGCACTGCTAAAGAATTGTTGTCCTACTTATAAATGTGTCAGTCAAGAACTTATGACATGAACAAGTGCTCGGGTTCAATCAATAGAAACACGCAGAGGATATATTACGCATATAAACGATCAGATATTATTTCAAAAGGAATATGCATCATTGAAAGAATGTCCCAAGTGTAATGCTCCCCGTTATAAGAAGAGAGAATCTACCTCAATCAAAGTGATGTATTATTTTCCGCTTATACCTAGACTTAGGCGTATGTATCAGAGTGTAGATTATGTGAAGAAATTAACATGGCATTTCGATGAAAGGGTAAAAGATGGAGTTTAGGTATCTCATGTGATTTACCGAAGACTTTGACGTGCTAAGTACCCAGAATTTGGCAAATGAACCTAGAAACTTACGTTTGTATCATTATCAAAATGAAAATGAATCCTCATGAAATTCAGAGTACCTCTCTATAGTACATGGCCGGTAGTTTTGGCAACGTGAGCAATTTTACCGCCTCGCTACGCATGAAACGCAAATATTCGATGTTGTTCACACCGATATCCGACCCCAAACATCCCGCAACGACTCTCCGCTTTTATGGAAATTTATCCGGATATAGTGTAAAATGACAATATGCATGCCCTCATGCGGAAGATCAAACTAACTCGTTTCGATTGTAACATAGTAAAGTTTTTATACGGCATCAGGTTTTATCAAGCGAACATGGATATAAGTTGTACCAATAGTTTGACTAAAATGTGAACGTGGACCTCTTCCTATTTTTTAACGGGCCGCGCTTTTAAGAACTTGCAAATCTATCGAAACGAAATCGTTGGTACCATCTGGGTGGGTTTTGGCGCTTAATTTTACGGAGTTGACTTATCGAAGGATTTACTGCCGTGACATTTCATAGACCTTATGCATCAAGAAAAATATTATCGAAAAGTTCCGTGATTCTACATTATTAGTACAAAGTAAATAAGATACAAGAGAATTCGAGGAAGGACTTGATACAATTAGGAATGAGAGAAGACTTGAGACGCGTAAAAGATGGATGTAAAAAAAAAATTATAAATATCAAATCAAAAAATCAAAATTTAAAAGTAAAAACAAAGACAACATATATATGAAAATATCTCCATATGAAGAGAAAAGTTCATATTAACACATTTAAAGTAGTTTATCATAATACATTTAAAATATATGTCAAAATGTTAGTTATCTATAAAAGTTATTACATAATAAATTATAGTACTTATAGTAAAATAAAATGACATAACTAAATATGTTAAAAAATCAATCAATATCCTTAGCAGCTAACATTAAATTATAAAATTGGTACTTATTGTATAATACTCCTAGTATGTAGGAGTTTGGTATAACATTAAATTATAAAAGTTAATGGATGAATATCTCTTGCTAAAATTAAAAAGCAAAAGTAAGCTGCCAATGGGAATCGAACCCAGGTCACTAGGATGGGATGGGATGGAAGGTTGTCTACTTAACCAATCTAATAAAACAAGGAACAAGAAAGAATATATATACAAGCATTCTCATGTTTCAAATAATATTTGAAGAACATCTTAAATGGGTAAAAGGTCTGAAATAAAGTTGGACCAAATAACATTGCAAAGACATAGTGATAATATTATTGTTGAATCATTTTCAAAATGGACGTTGTCCAATATAGTTCCCCGGGGGATAATAGTTGCAAGTTACAAAGTAATAACCATTCTGGCATTGAACTCTAGCACAACCAAGTTGAGTAGAATCTCTCCATACAACTTGTGTATAATGCAAGCATTCTCCACCAACACAAGAGTTTGAATTGTAATTATAGAGTGGTTTTTCCCCAACCCATAAAGCTCCTGCATCAACTGCAGTGAATTCTCCGGATCCGTAAGCGATATTCTCACCATAAGGACCTCCTTGAGAATGCTCTAAATTGCAATCAGCTGATCTTATGTTGGCATAATTTTGTGCATAGGCTGCAACTGTCTTGTTCCATACCATAGGTTGCACCCCAACTTCTGCACGTGCCCTATTGTGAAGGGCAACGAAGTCTCTCCGGGAATTTTGAGCATATGTGATATGAAACATCAAGGAACCAATAAGAAAGGCCAAGCATGGAAGTGAATTCTTCTTTGACAAAGCCATTTTTGATATGTCTTTGTTTTTTGTGAATTAATTACGAAAAAGGGTTTTGGTATAAATAGGCGATGTATGCCATAAAAATAGGGCTCAGTTTGGTAAATTTGATCACATATGCGAATTATTAGGGTCTTATTTGTGAAATTTGTTTGATTGATGTCCTATTGACAGATAGAATAATGATGATGAGTATGTGTGAGAAAATATTACGTGGTAATGAATGGTCACGATAATAATCGTTCAATTGAATGTCCAATTTTGTGGCCTAAAATTGCTCTATTTATAATATTCAAGCCAATTTTATGCATTTGTCAACCTCAATGACTGATATCCACCTTCAAATTATGCCTACATATTTGTATATCAAAAATTGTCAAAAGAATCTATTTATTGATGAAATTATAAATTTAATTTTCTGCTAAAAAATCCAGTCTATTGTAACTTTTTATGACTACATGGAACAAGTTATAAGGAAGAGATTAGGTTTTGGAAATTTTGGAAAGATGTATCATTAACGATAATTTAAAAGCCTGGTTATATTCTTAGGGAAATTTTCATGTTGTCATGACAAAACAGATGCTCCCCCATTCAAATAAACGGTAATTATGTTCACAATTTGAAGGGTTTTTTTACGCCACCCAATACAAAATAATCGACGTTGATTTTTGGCTTTTAAATTAAATTTTAAATCATTAATTATTAATTATTCATTATTTTAAAAAATATAAATGTATATAATTGGATTCGTTTTTAAAATATTTTTTATAATATTACTTTTAATTTCTTTTAATAATATAATTAAAAAGGCTCAAAATTAAAGATTTACCTAGACATGAGAAATTCAATTGTTTTGGATTGAAAGGAGTATATAATTAATTACTTTGAAAATAAAAATAACAACACATGATAAAATCTTAAAAATTCTAGCAATTACTAAACTAATAATAATATACGAGAAAAATCAACATCTATCGAAATTCATATTATTGTTGTCATATTCAATAAGAACTTGATTTCTAAACTAACTTTTCCTTTTTGAATTATTTCAAATACCTTTTGAAATACAACAATTGTTTGAATGTGCAAGTAATACAATGACCGTATTAACACAAACACATGCTTATTTATAGATATTGAAAAATAAAAAATATTTGTGAAAATAAAAATTAATTTCAGATAATTATTTGACTAGAAAAACCATTCTAAAAAAATATGATGGTTACTTTTCAGCATGGACCTCACTTAGTATTGAATTGTTTATAGAAAAATATTAACATGGAAAAAATTAAGGAAGGGATTTAATATGTGATTGACAACCTGTTGTATCGAACAACATCCCAATTGATTACATGTTGCACTTGTTCTATGATCATTCAACATTTTAATTCGACATCATGAAAATTGTTCGTATTGTCACCGATCAAATATAAAATGTTGAAAAGTTAGGTTCCTTAACAGAAGATAGACCTTTAGCTATGTAAAAAATAAAATTAAACCTTTTAAAATATTAAATGCAAGAAATAAATTAATCTCAAAACAAACAACTAAAATTATCCAAGCACATCACAGACCTCATTTTCGACTTTATTTTTAGTTCAAATTTTTGAAAAATAATTTGATAAAATTTCAAAATAAAAATATTATCAAAATTTACATGTTTCAATATTTATAAATATACAGACTAGCTTTGATTCAATTGGACAACACATTTTTATTACATTTTTTGTAGAAATTTAATTAATATATATAGTGTTGATGATAGTATGTATTAGTATACTTTCCTCGTGAAAGATTGTCCATTTTTGAATTTTTAACTTTAATAATCGAATTGATTATAATAGTTTTGTTTGTTGTTGTATAATATTTGATGAAAAATATATTAATGGAAACAATTTTAAATATATTTTCATAAAATATTATAAAACACAAACATAAATGTCTTTGATCAATGTTCAAACTATGAAAAAGTGAAAAGGTCAAAAGTGAATAATCTTTTAGAAATTGAGAGAGTAATTAATAATATCATTTGTAAAAAAGAAAAGACAATAATGAATATGTATGATTGAACATATATTATTGATGTGGAGTAGATATAAAAAGTGAATTATATATTTTCATAAACGCCTTTATATTGTGGCTACAATATACGACAAGAGCGATCAAGGTAATTCAAATCTGCCTTCTCGACACTTCAAGCCCAACACTTCATTATTGTTCGCAGCTTGGTTTATCAACAAAAATTGCTAGCCACAAAACACTAACATTAAAAGAGTTCTTTCACGATATATTAGTCTATAGTTCTAACATGGAAAGACATATTAGTCAGCTTCATACAATTTTTATCTTTTTAATCAGTCAACATAAGCAAACTATTTACTAAGGCCACTAAATGTGCTTTTGGTGAGTCCTACATTGAATAATATTTAGGCGATTAATGTAATATCCGATCGCAAAAATGTGTATTGCAAGGAGACAAGCATATACCCACGATACTCACACCACCAAGATGCATCTTTTTCTAAGCTCTCATCCCATGCTAACTCCAATATTGCCGTCAATTCTGATAATTTTAGATGGGGCGACCTAACGGGAAGTTTCTACCGAAAGACGTAATAACCTCACAAAAAAAAAAAATTTAATTTTTCTCGGTCGGCGTGGACCTGGATAAGATAAATAATCTCTCACGATAATATTATTTCAGAAATTTTTTTAGCGTAATTACATTTATAATTTAGTAATTTTTGCCATATGGAATATTTTATCTTCTAATCGGGTTCGCGGAGATCAAGTACGATAAACGGAGAATTAACCGGAAACCGAACGTGCATTCCCAGTTTTTTAAATATCTATCAACACTTATCTTCCACATCATCAGCACCGTCTATCTTCTTCCTTTCTTTCTCCTGTGGCCGAGATATACTACCCTCCCCCTTAAAAAATATCATTTTTTCATTTCTCTCTTCGATTGTCGCCAAACTCAAGATCGCTTGTAGAATATCTTTCTCCCCCATCATTCTCTTCGGTGCTAAGGTGTTAAATTTCAAGTCTTCGAGATATTTCTTGGGTTTTGACATAGTTGACTTTTAGTTGACTTTTTCCATAATCTACAATTTTATGATGACTGGCATGGCATGTCTTGGGCGACGATGTGGCGCTTTTAATTCATGATTTAGAGGTTGCTTGAGGACGTTACGGCCGAGTTGACTTTTAGGTTTTCGTTGACTTCGCTGATATTTTTCACATATCAAATCAGAGGAGGTTATTTCTTGGGGCCTTATCAGAAGCTATCGATGTTAAATTGGTGATTTAAAATTGATTAAAAGGGAGTTATGTTGAAAAGTGTTAATTCTTAAGTCAAGAATGGATATTTCGGAGTATAGGTCATGACTCCGCCGATTAACTAAAATGACTTATGTTGATTTGTAATGATTAAGTAATAAGATGGAATTCTAATGGGGATCGACTGGTTGTGTCCTACGGGATTATAATTCGATAGTTTATCCATCATGTTGGGGATCGTTGTAGATAGTTCCCCTAAGAGTTGGTTACGTGATTCTGCAATCACCGCATAAGAGTAGGTCTTGATTATACTGGTGTTTGTTTAGGCGCTGATCGAAAAGTAGCGGCCACCGCGGACGTGTTCTGTGAGTTCGGTAGGTAGCTGCCACAGAGGCGAAGATTTATCTCAATGTGTTACTCCACGATTCATTTTAAATTGCAAACATGTTATCGTGTTATGATTACGTGAGAATGATATACATGTAATCATGGTATGATTATGTGTGATTCATCAGCATGAGGCACGCATATGATTACATGATTATATTCTCGCGAAGGCCAAGACGCTGGCGTAAGTAATAGTCAACCCCAACTTATATTTCGATTGCTATCTTTGCTCAAGACTTATGATTTCCTCGCGTGGCCTTGTCGGGTATTGCGCTTCGATTTCATTTATCAAGCGATGTTTTAAATTGGCATTGATATCGTTTGGGGGAGTAGTAGCCTTGTTATCGGTAGGTGACGGTTAGAGTTACGCATTTACTGGTGAGACTCGAAAGTACGATTCACCTATGTTGACGACAGGTTGTGGATTCTCCTTCCAGTGTGATATGCGATAATATGTGTGCCTTATACTTAGTGTATAAGCGCGCCGCTCTTTATACTTATAGCGTATAAGAGCGCGCTTTATACTTGGTGTATAAGAGTCGTGTGCCTTATATCGCAGCGATAAGAGCGGTGTGCTCAGATTTCTAGCTAGATGAGCACTGTGGCTCCTATACTTTGTGTATATAAGCGCATTTTATACTTTGTATGGGTGTGGTTTTGGCCTTATACTCAAGGGGTATAAGGAAGTATTATTTGACAATTCCATTCCCAGGTAGAGACGGATCGAGTATATGCTATTGTGAGGTCAGTATATCAAAGGGATATTTAGATAAAGAGGTTTGATGACTAGAGCTTAGCCATTGTCAGTCTCTTGATTTCTTTCCGGAATCAGGTGTTTGCCGAAACTTTCTATTATATCTTCACATGTATTATGTTTCGAGATTTCCCTCTCTGCGGAATCATAGTTGTAGTGACCCTTTGTGTAGCCCTGATATATATGTATTTCCATTCATTTGACTATTATATTATTGACTGACTGTCTGTATGGTAATTTCACCCTTAAGTTTACACCCCTTTACGATTGAGCGGCATTTCATTCAGGCCAAAGGATAAGCTATAATGGAAAGCCAAGAGTAATGTTTCGAGAGTTTTGTTCCTGTGGCTGTGTGAGCATCGGGTGGCTGAGGATCCTCACAGTCTTATTTTGTTGTGTTGTCAACCGATTTCGATTGTTGTATTTTTCTTTTGAAACTTTAGCCTTGTCGGCAGTTATTTTGTATTCAGGATACAAGTATGTATCATCTTTGTAGCTCTGCATTACTTTTATTTTGGGATATGTTGTGTATATATATACGGGTCATCAAGCTTCGATATCGTACCGGTTGGATTATAAATCTTAAAAACTATTTTTGATTTGGAAAAACTTAATCGCATCACATTTTTGATGAAACGAATCGTGTTTTTGGAACCCGAGTCGCCCATCGGCTCAGCGACTTCTGCTTCGATTTTAACGACTTCACCTCGCGCGGCCGACCCTGTATGGTCGTTACAATTTTGTATCGTAGCTTAGGGTTTCAGATTTCTTGGGTTATCTGTGTGGCGTGGTCGACTTATTTTTCTTTGAGTCGTTAGAAAGGGTGTCTTTTGTGAATCGGGAGCCTTTTTTCTTTGTCAAGGCATCGGCTGGTGGACGCACCCAGAGCGCGCGGGCGAGGCAGAGCTGCAGAGGTGTCCTGGTAGCTGCAGGAGGCCGAGTCGGGTAGGGGTATAGCCGCTGATGAGTACGCTGACCAGCAGGTCCGGAGGTGCATTCTTTCCTGGTACGCTGGCGAGGTCGGGGTAGACCTCGCAGAGCGAATGCCTGTGGTCGGTTAAATGTGGGTCAATTCCTGCAGTGCTTGTTTGACGTTTCCTCACAGGATCCTCGGGTTTGCGTGGGGGCCTCAGAGCGTGCTATCGAGTTCATCCGGGGATATGAAGTCGATTTTTGAGCTACGGAATTGCTGGGCTAGGATGAGAGTGAATTTTGCTACTTATAGATTCCCTTAATGAGGTTGCCTTATGATCGCGGGAGAACCCGAAATAAGGTCAATCATGGTAGGGAGGTTCATGTGTCCCCGGGAGCGATTTTGTCGAGCTCTTCCGGGAGTAATTATCGCCAGGAGCACTCCACATGGCGCTGAGAGGAGCCGATTTCGCTGGACTGTGTGGGTTCGAGGCCGCCTGGAGGCGATGAGATAGCCTGCTTGATCTCAGGCCGACTACTTCCTCATATTTATCCGTAGAGGCGAAGAGGATCATTGGGTGGTCGCGGGACGTGGCCGACGGGAGACACGCCACCGTATCTCACCGATGGAGTTTACTAGTTTCCCATGCCTCGAGGAACGCAACTCAAGCATGGAAACGGAGTTGGCGTGAGCTGCAGGCGAGTGGACTTTGAGGAGGAGTCGACCCGAGACTTTCTTCCCGCAGCCTTCTAAATTTCTGGTAGCGTCCAGGGAGCGACGGGATCAACAGAAATTTCATCCTCAGTCACTCAAGGTTCACGCTCGCCTCGAAGTTATGTTACTACCCTTCCTCGCACGGTGGCGCCCCTCGCTAGATCCTCAAGTGGGTCCGGTGAGTAGCTCTGTCCTGGGGCAGAGGTATTCGCCGTTACCGCTTCAGCGGTCGTACGGGTCACAAAAGTGCCAGGATTGTCGAGAAGCCGGGTCTTTACGCTTATCGGCGCTGCTCGTGCCTGTGACATTTGGCTAAGGAGTGTCCCTTTACCTTCCTGCAGGGGGAGCTAGTACTTCAAATAGCCTCACCTCGTCAGAAAGCGGCACGTGAGTCGCGTCGCATTTAGCTGGCCGGTGCCTGGGTACGAGTCGAGGACCTCGTGAGTGCCGTGGGCAGCGCACGGTGAGCCGGTCGAGGCCGATTCATGCCGTTACACATCGTGAGGCTATGATACCCCAGAGCATGTGTACATTACTTCGCGCGATATCGAGGCTGTATGTTGCTTGATTCCGGGGCTATGCATTCTTTTTATTTCCCTGCAGTTTTATTCCTCGCTTTATCTCGTATGTTGTGTGCCTTTTTCCTGCTCCACTCGGTATTTATGAGGCCAAGAGGGAGGTTTATTATGGTTAGATTTGGTATATGTAGACTGCCCTTCGAAAGCCAGACAGCTGTCGGGCCATTGGTTCATTTGATTTACTTCCTATCTGAAGCTCACTTTGACCTTTATCTGTACGGATTGGTTGGGGAAACGCCATGCCGTTATTGGACGTTACACGGAAGGAGATTACTTTGTATGGGTTCGGGAGACCAGACATCCGATCTGTGGGAGACGTAGATTTTGCCTTCGAAGTTTTGTATCAAGACTCGAGGCTGTGGGCATTGATTCGAAAGGTGCGCTGGGTTCTTGGATATGTGGTTGATTTGAGCAGAAGAGGGCAGATTAGAAGATGTGCGGGTTGTTAGAGAGTTCAAGGATGTTTTTCCTGAGGACTTACCGGGATTGCCGCCTTTAAAGGGAGATCAATTTGCTGGTCAGAGGTTATTCCAGGTACTGCACCAATTTCCCTTCCACCATACAGATGGTTCGCCGAAAGGTAAGAATTGCGACTCGCTACAAGAGTCATGGACAAGGGATTCATCAGACCGAGTGTATCTCCGTGGGGTGCACCAGTGTTGTTTCAGAAAAGTTAAGGATGGTTCTAATGAGGTCAGAAATACTATGGCATTTATATGTGCCTTTATACTTAGTGTATAAATACAAAAAGTGTCTTTATACTTAGTGTATAAGAGCCGGTGTGCCTTTTATACTTAGTGTATAAGGCGCGTGTTTTATATTTTGTGTATAAGCTGCTGTTTTGGCTCATATCAGCGTATAAGCCAAGGCGACATTTGGACAGTCCCATTCCCCGCAGTAACGGATCGAGCATACGCATTAAAGCGTGGGTATAATCGGGGTGGGGAGCATGAGAGATAGGAGGTTTGATGACTAGAGTTTTAGTCATTGTTGAGTCTCTTGATTTCTTTTATGGAATTGTGTGTTTGTCGAACATTCTATTATATCTTCATTTATTATGTCTCAGATTTCCGTGAATCATGTTGTATGACCTTTTAGGTGTGTCCTGATATATGTATTTCATTCATATTTGACTATTATATTATTGATTGACTCGCTCCTGTGGTAAGTCTTTCACCCCTCGTGTTGTTTTTTATTGCTCGCGGCTTACACCCCTTTTCTCGCTGGGCGGCATTTCACTAAAACCAAGCCGATGCTACTGGTGCCAAGCAGGTCAGTTTTCAGAGTTTCACCCGGTGGCTGTGTGAGCATCAAAAAGTGCAGGATCCTCATACCGATTTTGACGTATGTTGTCAACCTGCTTTGATTGTTGTATTTTCTCTTTTGAAACTTTAGCCTTGCTCTGGGCTTGTCATTTTAGCCCGTGATACAAAAGATGTATCATCTTTTGTACTGGCCGCATTGGCTTTATTTTGGGATATGTTGCGTATATATATAAGGGTTGACGCTTCGATATCGCCTGGATGGATTATGTAAATTTTAAAAACTATTTTGATTTGGGAAACTTAATTGTGATCAAGCATTTTTGGATGAAACGACCAGAAGCTTTAAACTCCGAGTCGCCCATCGGTTTCCAGCGATTTTGTTCGGATTTTAATGACTTCACTCGTGGCGGCCGACCATGGTCGTTACAGAGCACGTGGAGCGAGGACAAAACGTGTTGGAAAGACTGCATGGGTTTGTGAGGCCGGTCCATCAAATCTAATAACGAACCGACCTCAAGGCCAGCCGGGCGTTACATGTAATCGTTGTGAGTTCAAGATATTGAAAATTCGCAAATTGCTCATAAAAAAATAAACAAATGCAACCAAGATCGAATAAATGTATAATAATGAATTACAAAAAACGATAAATACGAGAGTACTTGGCAATACGCAATGGATATGATGAACTTTCAATTTTTCAATCCTCCGTGGAATCCCTCAAAGACCTCAAGTTGAAACGCCTCCGCTACTCCACACCAAAGAGCGATCAATCACTGATCGGGACTTGCTAGAATCTACTTGTTAATTGTATTGATGAATTTGAGTCAAAAATTTTGACTCAAAAACAAAGGGGAGCAGAGGGGAGGCGGCCGAAGTTCTTTGGGAAAGGATGAAATGAAAAATATTAGGTTTTTCTATTTCATCTTTTTCCTTATATACCTCTTGGATTCGGCCTAATAGCTCGACTAGTTTGATAAATAGCTAACTCAAGTCGTTAACTAACTTATTACTAAAATGAGTAAGTAACTAACTAGTTACTAATAAGCTTTCTCAAACTGCCGATTGAAATTAGTAATTTAATTGATTCAGCTTTTGTCCAATTTGTATTTTACTTTTATCAATATAAAATTTTCGACGTATCTCGTTGATTTCACCGCTTCCTAATTTAACAATCCCGACATTTAATTCTTGCTACTAATATAACTCAACGCTATCAGATGATGCCACCTTTCCTCATTTATAATATTAGCCGTGATATCAATATAATCTAATTAATACGACATATATCGATTATGCATGATTCAGCACCGCATAACCCGATATTATCGTGAGTTCCCATTTTTAGTAATTTACAATTACTAATTTCTTGAACACTTAGCTCAATTAATCTCATTTAACTAAAACTAAGAAATAAATCGTTACAACAATTATCGTGAATCCAAGATAATTATAAAAATTAAAATACTCCGATTTCAACAAAAGAAGACCTAATAAGATTGCAAGTTTGCAACCATGACTTCAGGGCCTAGGCCTAACACTGTTAAAGCCTTGGGTATTTTTGGGACTTACAGGTTATTACAGAAAGTTTGTAAAAGATTATGGCTCTATTGCCAAGCCTTTAACAAACCTACTCAAGAAGGATGGATATTCCATTGGATGAACTAGAGACTCGTTCATTTGATCAACTTAAGGAAGCCATGAGTACAACTTATGTTTTGGCATTTTGCCAAATTTCAATTTACCTTTTGTTATTGAGACCGATGTCTCTTCTAGAGGCTATGGAGCTATTTTGATGCAGGATGGCTAACCTTTAGCATTTACCAGCAAAGCTTGGGGAGCTACACAACTAAGACTCTCAGTATATGAGAATGAGTTGCTGGCAATCATACTAGCTATTACTACGAGGAGACATTATCTATTAAGTGGCAGATTTGTCATCAAAATTGACCAACAATAATTGAAGCATCTACTAGAACAGAAGGTTACAACATATCTACAACAAAAGGCTGTGTCTAAATTGTTGGGACTGGACTACATCATTCAGTATAAACATGACAAGGAGAACTTAGTAGCAGATGCACTATCTAGAGTTCAACATGATCATAGAAGACTAATGAAATAACAACTGTGCAACCTCTGAACTGGATCAAACTCTTTGCTGATAAAAAGAGAACTGATAGATCATTTGTCGTTGGAGATATAGTTTACGTCAAGCGACAGCCCTATCGACAAAACTCTTTGGCATTGAGAAAACATCTCAAATTGGCACAAAGGTATTATGATCCATTTGAAATCATAGAGAAAATTGTCACACTTGCATATATTCTACAACTTCCATCTACTTCGAAAATCCACCATGTGTTTCATGTGTCTTTACCCAAAAAACACATCAAAAGGACAGGTTCCACTCCCTAATCTACCTCCATTACTACCAGATGGCTATTTTCCTATATATCTAGTAGTCAGTTTAATCCAACGGAACAACTCATCTCCTAAAGAAGCTACTTGGGAGGACTACCATTTTATTTGGAAGAAAGTCGCTGCCTTCCTTTGGGGTTAAGGAGGTTGTAAGGAAGGGGGAGTGTTATATCAAACATAGCACTAATAACACAGATGTGGAAAATGGCTAGAATCACATTAGGAACATGTGAGCCTCTTTTAGGTAGGAAATGTAGTTAGGAATCACATGTATTATATTCCAAGTATTTTCAGCATTTCAAATCAGAATGTAATCTCTATATATATAGATCAGACTATCCCTTTTGAATTAATGAGAAGTATTATAGTTTTCAATAGCTTAGGTACCTTTCTTCTTCTAGTGCTAATATCACTAATAAGCAGTAAGATCCACAACTGTGGTCTTACATGTTCATAAAGAAATACGTGAAAATAGTAGTAAAAAATATCATGGAATTGAATATTTGTCAACATTTAACAAACTATAGAAATGTCCAAGATTCTATAGCACAATTAACATATTATTAGGCAGTAAATGTATATTAATATTATTTATTCACACATACCTGTAAATGTTAGTGCAGGTTTTATTTTGACATTATATATTGTATTCATTGAAAGAATATAATTGTAGGCGGTGTAGGGACAGAGGAAGTAGTTGTTTGTTCCAGTAGACATGATTAGGATGGAAAAGTGTGGCGGCAGTGGGAGTATTATGTTGGTTAGGAAGGCAGGAGGCGAGTGGAGAGAGATCGGGGAGAAAAATAAAAACTAGCTGGATTTTTAAGCTTTGATTGTCATGAAAAAATATAATAAATTTCGTATTTATTATAATGACTGAAATGTACTATATATACATAACATGTTAGATAATAATAAATAATTATATAAATATATGGACTATCTCATGTGGTAAATATTTATTATTGAGCCTACAATTTATACACGGCTAATACACATTATTGATGAATAACATTTGAGAAATTATAACATATTTTATATAGGATCAGAGCCAATACGGCTAGGGCAAAAATAATTATAATCACTTTTACCTAATTAAGTAGTACATAGTCTCAAGCAAACACATGGCCCCCCCAAATTTTGTGATGTGCATGCTCATACATTCGCAAATTCGAGTCCACTAAATCATATTAATACACGGCAAGAACCAAGCATATCGGTGTTGGAAATATGAGAGACCCGTTAGAATAATTATATTATACTACCGATTATTACATTAAAGTTATAAGTTTAAATATATGTTCGTTTAGACAATTGACATATTAGGTAATTCGATTGAAATTAGGGTTATGATGGGTACCATTAGAGTCATTTCATGTCATATATTAATATGATGTTAGGTTAACGTAGATTAATATATTGCTATTTTTCGATCAGCTGAAGTGCATATGCCAACAGCAATCAATTATAATACGATTATAAACTTTCGGGGTTTAAAATATGGCGTATGGAAATGATAGGGTAAGATTAAATCGAATCTTCTGCAGTGACCCGGCAAACCTAAGGAGAAAGGGGAGAAGGTTAGGGTACTATACGCCCTTAAGCATGAAGCCGAGAAGAAAAGAGTAAGGAGGTTTGAACGCTTCCACTTAGGCACCCTGTTGTAGGGTTTATTGATAGGGTTTACAGAATATTCATGGCACTCGCTTAGGGATAAGCGTCCCAAGCGTTCCTTGACTGTGATGTCGGTAGTGGCCAGCGTCGGCATGTGGCGTGTCTAGCGTCGGCGATAAGCGTCGGCCTTTGTCGCTGGTGGTGTCGACACAACTTTTAGGCCGTGCAGGCTCGGTCGTCGGAACATCTTAGATATACGGGTGGACGATTGACTCCTCGATCTGTGGTTGCTTAAATTTCGAGCTTGGTAAACTTGGGTTGAATAGGTCAGCGCCGCTTTTGGGCTGTTTGACTCATCTTTGGAGTTTTAAATTGTTTAAACTGATTTTATTAATTAATATTTCAATTTCACTTAAAATTATTTTAAATTAATTTCAAGTTAGAAATTAGTTTAATTAATTAAATTTAACTATTTTTAATTGTTCTAATTTGATCAGAAGCTAATTTAGTTGATATGTGATATTCAATTAAAATAAAGACTATTAATTAATTAATTCTAATTTGATTAGATTTAATAATTCGAATTGATTTAATTAAATTAGAAATTCATGATTATTTGATAGTTGGTGTTTCTTAATGACATGTTATTTGAGATTAAATTTTATTAAAAGTGTAAATTAAATAAATAGTATTTTAAAAATAGTTATTATTTAATATTAATTGTTAAAACACTTAAAATAGTTTAAAGTAATATTTTACACTTGTACAATTAAATTGAATATTTTATTTTATGAATGTACAATGACATATATTTATTTGGATTATTTGTGTGTATTTAAAATATTATTCTTATCTATTATTTATGACATGCTTTAATTTGTTATTGGATAATTAGAAATGCGTTCGTAATTTGATAATGGATAAGAAGGAGATTAATGATATGACTTAGATGTATTTTGAAAACTAGGCTTGTTAGTTTTTCCGAGAAATGAATTAGAATTGTTACATGTTTGATTCATTATTATTTAAATGTAAATGTAATTAATTGAAAGTGGAGACCATGAGGCAGGCGGATGATAAAGATCATCGAGTAGACTAAGTAGTTTTAGAGGCTAGTCTAGATTTTTATGTTTATATATAATTAACTTGTGTGTATATCTTGCTTAATTCTGAGGAAGCCCCGGTTAAATATATTGTCATGAAATTAAGTATATTGTCATCACCGGCTAAAGTTGGATTGGCACTCGTTATGAAGGGCCTGCCAGATTGATGAATGTCTCATGCCAAGGCTTTCTTTCGATGGGGTGTTTATCTGATTTCAATTGATCGGGCTTGGTTAGTTAAATAGTGATTTTTAATTTATCGGAGCTTGGGCCGCTTTGACAAAAGAGGTCCTTTATCGATCCCAAGATGAGCGTTAGTGATCTTTTAGGAATAAATGCATAGTCATGATTGGTGATGGTGCTTTACTATGTATTTGGGGTTCAAATGTATGAGTGTTGCCGTTAGATTCTCGATCATTATAGGATCTTGGCATCTTAGTGCGTTTTAATTGGGATTGTAAGCAGTATTGATTACATCGTATGATTTTAGAGTTACTTATTATGACATGAATAACTAAAGCTATATTATTTTACGTATCTTACGTTTAAAGTTACACCAATCCTAAGAATAATAACTACGAAACACTCCAGCCGCTGGAGAAATGCGATGAATAAGCGGCTTAAATCCCGTTATGATGATGCGAGAACATGTAGTTAAACTGAGTAAGAGGAAGCGGCGGGGAGTGAATGTTGAGATCTACTTCCCGTAAGCTAACTTCGAATCATATCAAGCATGGGATTGGGTTGAACATGAATGCTAAGAATGTTAGCCTATGGCGTCATAGAGGGGAGGGTGAATAAGTTTATACAAACTTTAATCTGAGTTTCACTTAGGAAATACGACTTTACGATTTGTAAAACAAATGCGGAATATAGTAAAGTAATAATGCGCCTAAATATGAATGCTAGATAAAAGATAAAACAAATAAAACGATCTACCTTGATCATTATGTTAATAAACATCAAAATTCGTATTGATCAATATTAACTAAGAAATCGTTAAATGCGTAATGCGATTAAGTCCATTAGTAATTTATTGATCGATCACTGTGATACATTTAATGTCGCTTGATTGTCTGTAAGTTATCTTAGGTGGTTTAAGACGTGCTTGATAGCAAGTTTAAACATGATTTGATCGGTGCGAGGAATATAACAATAAGTTCATTGATCAAAGAATCAAATTATCTGTCATGAGTAATGAACTACGAAATGCATCACATTCAATTTTGATACGTTAAACTTGTCTTATCGATACCTCGAAATGAGAGATTCAATTATGTAATAGAGCATATTCAATTAGCGCGTAAACTAGCATATAATCGAGATCCTACACTATTTACATCGTAAATATAATATCAACTTGATAATTTAAAGAGTTGAGGGATAGAGAATGCAAACTTGACATGTTTAACTGAGGCTTCGTGAGCAGTCTTTGGACCATGAGCTTTTGACCTTGGGATTTGGAAAAAGTAGCCCTATATATTATCGAGTAACCTTACAAATTATGGCGTCTGAAACCGAAGCTACTCGATATATACCCGTCTATTTATCGCTTGTGGAAGCAGCACAGCTACGACTCTCAAGAAACGTTAGAGCATCATTTCCCAGCTGACACGGAATACCGCGGCGTACGTATATATTATCGAAGTTCGAGACTCATAGGCGTATAAGCACACAACTAAATATATACCGTCTAACTAAACCGGTAGGAACACTATTATGCCTACAGGCAAACAACGAGAATCTCATAGCTTGACCTCGGAACTCTGACCAAGCGTTGAGATATCACTTGAGTGGCTACAAGCTACGCGGCTAGAGCCGTCATACAGCTAGGAATACAATCGAGTTCACTTCCAACTAAGAAACCTCCTACTCGTGAACCTTGGCGCTAGCCTTTTCTCGAAAAGTTTTCTTTCTTGTACATGATAATCCGCCCAATGGATTAGATAAAGAGTATTATAATTTAAGCACAATTTATAACTCGCTACATTGAGTAGATATAACATTGAAGCTTGTTGAACTCCTTGTTGAGTAGAGAAGACGCGGTAAAACTCTTGAACTCCTATTTGAGCATTTAAATCAAACACATGAATGCTGCTGTTTCCATTTCTCGTTTGATGACGACCTGAGCAAACTCACTCTTTGATAATCACAATTAAAGCTCATGTGTTTGAGAGATTTGGTATTTTAAAGATGAGAAATAAGTATAAAACGTTTAGGATTGATTGGGGAAGAGTTGGGGAAGAAGATAGAAGAGTTGGGAATTTTATATGGATGAAAATAGAGTTCAAACGGTAAAAAATGGGTAGTTTTAACCTTAAATTCGGAGTGCTCAATCGAGAGCTACCGTTGAACTTTAATGAAGGATTCGCTCAGCTCCATCGAGACCCGTTGCAGCTCGGCGGGAAGCCTGCCCGATAGACAGCAAGGATTTTAGAAATTCATTTTCGACTTCGTTATAACTCGATTTGATGATTCAAAAGCGTTGGAAAACTCTTTTCAAACCCTTTAATGAAATAATATAAAATGACATTTTTATAAACATTAAGATTTTCAAAATATTTTTCTTTGACAAACATACTTAAAAACATTGAAACAGTTAAGTTCTTTTTGTCGAAAATGATTTGAAAAATATCTCCCAAATGAGAACTTGATCGAGATGAAGAATGGAAAATAAAAAGCGAATTGAGCCATAACTTTTACCTAATTTTTTGGCTTGCGTCAATCTCTTTCTTCGATCTTGATTCTTAGATGCTTCTTCTTTTGGTCACTCTTGAGCCGGTAAATGATCGACTCTTCTTAACCCCGTCGTCATTCTTCACTTTGGAAGGCTTTGTATGGTTGATTATTCTTTTTATATCATTTATCTTTCATCTTTTTGGCATTGTATTAAGGCTCGTGACATTTAGCCGTTGTCTTTGATGCCTTGATGCTTGTGCTTGTTTGATATGAATATCAACTTTGCGTCCGACAAGCACATGTCTAACATGCCTATGAAATAAATCACTTAGGAATATATGTTAGATAGTAAATTAATATTTAAGACATCATTAAAACAAGATTAATGCAGACAGCGTAGTCGGCAAAGAATCTAGCCAAAAGCGACTTGATCTGAAATAGACCAAAGCCATAAACCAATTAAAGGACATAGGTATTTCAATATACCCATTACGCCTTGGTATGATACTTCATGAGTTAGACACATTCAAGAGCGAACCACGTTCCTCAAACTCAAATACCATGGCAAAAAAAGGCATGGAAGATAAATAAAAATGCTATTGTCCCAAAGGGATTTCGATGCAGCAGGCTAATACACAAAATTGTTCGGCCTATACTACATTATATAAAATTCAAAGATCTTTGCGTGAGCGCTTGGGTCACTGAATTTCGATAAACGAGCAATTAGTTATGAATTTATAAAGTTCGATATAGAGAATTTCAGAATTTTCTACTGAAGCAGATTGCGAATGGATCTGAGAATTGCTCAGATCGACCTACATGAAGAGACCAATGCCAAAATATCGGTCTCTTCCATACCTTCGATTTCATACGTGGATCGTTCCAAACGGATAAACGAAGCATTCGCAATCGTGATTTTAGTGCGAGTTACTAAAAAATGAGGCAACTATGAAAGACAGATTACGGAGCCTATCTACGAATTTTCAAAAGTTAAGGAAAAATTTGGGAATACTCTACATTCATAGAGGAATCGCTCATATGAATTTCATGATATTCCGATAAGTAACGAAGCGGAAAGAAATTCTCAAATTTCAAAAGCGATTAGGTAAATTTCGACAACAAATTCAAATCATCTGAGCTCGATTTCATGATTATTCTTGGGTAGTAACATGGAATTAAAGTATATGGCATCATTAAGCTACATTATATAGAATGGACACATAATGAGAATGATAGAAGGTTTACTTGATGAAGAAGATTCAAATGTTAAATTTAATTTATGCCCAATCTTGTACTAGATTAATTGATAAAACATAATATCGAAGCGTACGCTTATTCAGCCGAGTTGAAGAAGCGTGAATTTGAATCTTCCCGATTCATATGGCTTCTCGTGTTCTTTTCGGTAATGGGATGTAAAAAGAATAAGCAATATGAATTGGGGATCACCGACCTAGCTTTATGTAGGGAAAATATAGGGTTCTATGAATTCTTATTAGGCGTAAATCTAATAGAATCATAACCGGGTTTCTACGTATTAACCCATACTAATTCTGATACTAATAAATGATAAACTTAAATATAAATAAATACAATCGCTTTGCGGGCTAACTTTAATCTAGCTTTTATCACGCATCTTATGTCATTATTGTGCGATTATTCTAACAATCTCCTTGGGCACATGTATTTCACTTATGAAATATGTATAACCTTAGGAGTTAAAAAAAAACTTTGCTATCATAACCAAATGTATCCTTTTAAAACAATCTCTTCCATTAATTATACTGACGTAGAGCCCAATTTAGAACTTTGTCATGCTTATCGTGACTAAAGGCATTGATGATCGCGTATGGACATAACCCGAATGACATAGATCAGTATGGATGTGTGGCATGTAAATTACATGTAATGTGATCTTAACATATCTATTTCCAAGCCCAGTCTACTTGAATTTCAGTGAGATCATACAAAATATATAAAGTGAACCATAGACTGAAAAAAAACTTTTTATTTACGCGAAACATAAAATCAAAATCCAAAATTTGTAATAACTTTAACAAAATGAGCGTTACTTGAGCTTTCAGTAAGCTTGAACATCATCGAATGACATCGCTTGTATGAGCGTGCTCTTGAAAGACATTGGGTGGTAATCACCCAGTAAGCGGATCATGACCATATAGTTTGTTCAGTATGTTGACTAGATATTTTTTCCCTCTGAACACTCTTTAACAACTTCGAAACTTAATGTCAATGTGCTTTGACTTTGACAAACTTTTGTTGTTATTAGAGAATACAGCAGCTGCCAGACTATTGTCACAAAAAATCTTTAGTGGTCTTTTTCGATACCATCTACTATTAAGTAATCGATGACAATAAATTCCGCGGCCATAAAAGCGTGATTGGATGCCTCAGCTTGTCTATATTTCTGGCTTGTAGTAGAAGTTGCTATAAGTTCTATTTGGCGCTCTTCCCGAGGATATAAACTCCTCAGCTGACAAATAAACATACCACGAGGAATTGGATACGGAAGCATGCTTGGCATCAGCGTAATCCGTCGAGTACGTGTCTATCCCAGCTTTCGTCGTTATATGTGACATGTATCTTTGTTCTCTGAAAGATATCGCATTACCCTTTTGGCTGTCTTCCGATTGATCGAAACCGGATGTAAGTATCTTTCCCTAACATGCCAACGATGTACGCGATATCAGGACGGCGTCTGAAACACGAGCATACGTAAAGAACCACATTTCTTTGAGCGTATGGGACCTCTTGCGTTTGGTTTCTTTCGAAATCATTTTTAAACATTGATTGAAGTAAGACATATAAACTTTCTTTACGAGGGGTATTCCTGACTTCTGATCTTGCGTACGAACCTTTGAGAATTTTTCCGATATAGTTCCTTGCGATAATCCGAATACCTGAGAACTATCTCGATGTATCTCGATTCCTAATACAACGATCTTCCCGAGATCTTTCATTTCAAATTTGTTTTGATAGAAAGATGTGGTTTCACTCTAATAATTGTATATGTCATTCTTGTGAGCAATATGTCGTCAACATGCGCCAAGAAAATATGCTTACCACATTTGAACTTATGGTATATACAATCTTGACAGCATTCACCTCAAAACCAAAAAGAGATGATTCTTCGCTGAAACTTGAAATACCGTTGGCCGAGGAAACTTTGCTTGGTCGTAGATGGATTTCTTTAGTTTGCATGCCACTTTCTTTAGATAAAGCGATACAAAATTTTTGCAGTTGCACCATATAAGTTGTCATCAATGTTACCCGTTGAAGCGGTCTTCGCGTCCATCTAATGTAACTTCGAGGTCAAAATGTGCCCTTAAAGCCATTATTATCTGAAAGAGTCTTTGCGGCGAAACCGGAGAGAAAGTCTTTTATAATCGATACCTTAAACTTATTAAATCCTTTACTGACAAGGCTGAGCTTTATATCGCTTCTTACCACAATGAATCTTTTTAGTTGTAAATATCCACTTTAACCCGATAGAACTACGTGCGGCCCGAAGTGTCTGGCGAGATCACTTATACGCGTTGTCTTCATGGACTTAATCTCGTTAAATGGCGTCGATCCACTTTGAGTTGGGATTTTCGTGGCTTAACGGAAGTTGATTGGATCATCTTCACGTAATTCAATACCATCCTCGTGTTCTGAAGAAATATAATATAATCGTTGGAATCGCGTTTCTCCTTTCTCCCCGAGTGGATACCACAGCCCAATGGCGTTTGTTGGCGAGAATCTTTGAGTTTGTTCTTACGGAATGACATGTATAACGTGTTGATCTTGATGGGAATGATTTTCGATTTAGTCTTCTTTGTTGTTGGATTGTTTAAGCTGAATAATTCCAACAAGCTAGCATCTTGATAAATTGTTATTGACAATGGATGGAAGGAAGCTGAATCTGCTTGAAAGGGCAATCTCTGTCTCTGCTCCCAGGCTTCAGCGTCTTGGCTGGGCATTTCCGTCTCAAAATTGATGCAGTAGTGGGATCATAAAATTTATACGCTTCTTGATGCGATTCGAGTATCGGCAAAGTAACTCTTAGTTTTTGAGTCTAGTTTAACTTCATTTGGCTTATAAGGCGCACTTTCATTGGAGCGTCCCAGATGTGTAAGTGTCTTATCTTTGGGTTAACTGCAGTCCATAATTCATAAAGGGGTTTGGTAGTTGCTTTAGTAGAAGACTTTCGATTTAAGATATAATTTGCGGTCTTAGGAGTGCCTGCTCCCCGAGTGATTTAAGGTAAGTAGTGGCTAATGTACTCACTCGCCCGTGTTTTAATGTTCTATTACGTGCAATTTACCCCGTTCATGGTAGGAGATCTGGCATGGTGTATTGAGTGCATTCCCGACTCCTCACAGGAATTTGGCAAATGTGCTGGGCGTTGTTCACGATCCATCATATCTACCATAGTATTCTCCCACAGCGGTCGAATCCCAACGGCATGGTGTTTCTTGGGTTGGTTTCCGCCGATGGCAGAAAGCTTTGAGCAGCGTCAATTGATTGAGACTTTTTCATGAATGAGATAAAGATAGCCCGTATCGAGAAAAATCATCATGAGCGTTATGAAATAATGTTGACCATTTATTTGGTGTATGAAATGGTCCATATATGTCGTATGAATAAGTTACAAGAGCGCCCATGGATTCGATTAGGCAGATCTCACTGTGTTTGTCTGTTTCCCGCAATACATTAGCCGGGTTTGAAAATCCCCGAAAAATCAGGGATCAAAATTCTATTGACCTGAGCCTTTCGATTCTTTGTTTAGATATATATACTAGTGACATTGCCCGTAATGTATGAGAATTCTCATTAGTTGAATTTTTCGACATTGCCTCTCTTAAACTTATGCGAATTTCGTTATAAGAAAGCGATAGTGTCAAGCAAATATAGATTATCATGGTAAGACGAAAGAACTAGTACCAATAATTCTAAATTTAAAGATAAGAGTAAGCCAGGTGTTTCTAAATGAACAAGAATAGCGGTTGTCGATGTAGAGAAGCGAGAGAAACCAAATTCCGTCCCAAGAGCGGTGGCGAAAGTATAACAAATCCAAATAGAACGAGTCTTTAGTAACAATCTAAATGTTCTATTCTTGACCTTAAGCGATTTGCCATCGCCCACATAAATGAATCTTTCTTTATCACTTGGATGTCGCAATTCGAGCCCTGCGTAGACAACATATGAGTAGTAGCACGAGGAATGCACCCGCTGAGAGTATGGCTAGGTAGTAAAATTAACCAGAACAAACAAACCGTATCAAACACCTTTCTTTTGCATGTGATATTTGAAAGTACAATCGCTGCTACGTGTCAGCGGCGCACAAAAGTAACAACTAACACGCCCCGGACTTATTGTGTTGTTGTTTCTTTTTGTCTTTAGGCTTTGCTGCGAGCTTTCACTTATCAATTTTCCTTTTGTTTCTTTGCCTTGTCTGCTTTTACAAATGAAACCTTTCCATTAACTTCTGCGCTTAGAAATGCTCCTCTTCTTGGACACAATGAGATATAGGCTTCGTTAAAGAGACCATTTCTCCTTCAGCGATTGTAGTAACCTTAAAAGCCCACGACTTCATTGTGCGAGGAAGAGAGATCAAAAAACTAAATCGTCAGCCGAGTCGTCGGCATTTCAACTTAAGTGCCTTTAGTTTTTGAAGCAAGATGAGACGTCTCCATGATGTACTCACTTATGTTCTTGTACGCTTTATACGCTGTAGAAATTAAGTTCAACAAGAAGTTGAACTTATTTACCACACTATATCGTTACAATAAACGTTGCTCAGTTGTTCGAGGAACTTCTTTGGCGGTGTTTTCCGGTGGCGCGAGAACCCCCAAATGATTACGGAGATTCCTCGACATGATCGTTAGACACATGCGATTAGAGCAATCCCACATTACCGAAAGTCACTTTTGATGACGGTACTTTCGGTGCATAAGAAGGCTGGGTTTATCCTTCTTTAGCGAGTCAAGATCCATACTGACGAGAATGATACTAACATTTTCTTTCCGATCCTTAAAGTTGGTCCCGTTTAGTAATGAGATAAGTTGACATTGGCGGATATAACGAGCGAGAAGTATTTCTTGAAATATAATAAGCTGGCATTAAAATTTATATGATGAGAATATAATAATCAAATTGGATATGAAGATACCTAGTACTCTATTAATTTTAGTCTTTAGACGAAAAATTAACACTTGTAAGTATTACTCTTGATGTAGTAATCAAATAATAACAATAATATCTTGTCAAATATTAAGTCTTTCTTTGGATGACTTAACATTCACATGGAGAAAATTTATAATTGTTGCATATTTGTGCAGCGAGGTAATATACTTAAAATCCGACCAGTGTCTTCTCCTTTGGGTTGATTAGTAATTGCATGGAATTGACGCCTGAAACCGTGTAATATGAGAATTAATTCATCGCACAAAAGGAGTTACTTTGGCAACTTATTGTTTCAATAAATTAATTCCAATACTAATAATTGCCAAGATTAAATATGATTATTAACCTTAATTTAACCGTATTTATTTTGGCTCACGTAATGTTAATTGTAGTAAAATAAACATGAAAAAAATTCACTATAATCATAATAACATCTGATACTCGAATATATATAAATATATAAGCCAATAAAATAAATCATAGTTTGTATGTAATTAAGCATTGGGAACAAATACGTAATAATAATAATCCAGCTAAGTATAGATCAGACACATTATGAATAGGATTCGAGGAAGTATACTCGTATTTATGTAGCACTGATATTATTCGTATGTCCTATTGTATTAGATTGGTAAACAACTAAACATACATATATATATGAATCTATTTGAAACATTCTGAAACAAAATCATCGCGTTTATCGATAGAATACGATAAAGCGGGGCGGTTCGATTAATCTAATGATCGACTAATCGATATGAAGGTGGCTGTGATACGAATTGTTAGAAATTTAATTTATGTCGATGCCGTACTAGATTAATTGATAAAACATAATATCGGAAAGCGTGCACTTGTTCCGTGAGGATTGAAGAAGCTGTGAGATTTGAATCTTCAGTCATATGGCTTCCTACGTGTTCTTTCGGTAATGGGATGTAAAAGAATAGAAAATAAATATGAATTAGGGGGCGCCAGCACTTGGCAGCACATATATAGGAAAATATAGGGTTTACATGATTCTTATTAGGCTGATGTCCCAATAGAATCATAACCGGGTTTACGCATATTAACCCGTACTAATTCTGATACCTAATAAGCTGATAAGCTTAGAAATATAAACGTAAATCAACTACGGGCTAACTTTAATCAGCTTTTATCTAGCATCTTATAATACGTGTTAAATACAGCGATTATTAACATCAAAATCCAAGTCAAGAATGTACGCTTTGAGATACTACTCAAAACAAATAAAAAAAAACATTGTGACCTGATAGGCACTACGATAAATAAGAAACATTAAAAAGACAAAATTTTGATCACCCGTATCTTAATGCTCAAAAATTTAGGATTTGGAATCCTTCCCGTACACTTAATGCTCGAAAATTGCAAGGAGAATGAGAATTATGTCAAATTTTATTGAAAGCCCATCCTTTATAGAAAAGTGTTGGAATGAATTAAGCTAGGAAAAGCAAAAGTTGCCAAAAAATAAAAATAAATCCTCATACAAGTGTATGGGAATTTTTCGTCATCGCCGTCAGTAAGGGATGACGAAATTCCATGAGGGTCGAGGAAACTTAAGTTGTTTTGTCGAAACTGTACCTTAAAAGGAAAAGATCTTTATAGTAATAGGAATGAAAAGAAAATATGTAGTATCCAGTATTTAGATGTTACCATCAATAAAATGACCACACCAACGCCTTATAGATGGTTAGAGACGCATGGTGTATGCAGTCCGAGGATTCGTTTCTTTCTAGAATAGAATATCTTGTTCGGTTATGCAAGAAAATCCAAATAAATGTCCGAAAAATCCCAAAAAATTCCAAAAAAAATATGGAAATGATTTTAGACCCATATGAGGTCAAAATTAATTAGCCATAAAATTACATGACTTAAATTCATGTTAAGAGTATCCCGAATTAATGTTCAACATATCCGTAAAGGATTTGAAGATTAATTTGAAAATGCATGGAGTTAATTCTAAATCTACATGGGATTAGAACTAACCGTTAAATACTACGACATGTCTAGAATTAAATGTCGGCCAGTTAAATTCCCGATATGGAGATTAATTTCTAGAAATAGAAATTAATGCCGCTAACTTCGATAAGTCGAGCTAATTCTGCGTGACGTTAAATCGTGTCTAAATCTGATGCAATGCGTGCAAATGCGCCTTGGTATTAAAGGCATGCAGGCCGGGCAGGCCAGCTTTACAGTATGTGCGAAGTTGACGGGGCGTTTGTAGGCGATCGAAATTTAATAAATAATTTTTAATGAAAATGGAATTTATTTTAATCGTTGGAAATCGATTAGAAAATAAAAATTGATTCTGTTATTCACCATGACAAGTGAGGGTTTGATTCAAGTTAATGACAATCGAAACTGGCGTGTCAAATGAGGGTTTCGAAATTAAGCCTCGGCGTGTCGAAGTGAAATTTGGGTTTTATACATTAATTAACCTATAATTAACTCTGGCTTGAGGGTTCTTAGAGAAAATAGCGGAATTAAATGTCAATTAAAATTCTGGCTCGAAAATCCCCAATTTTATTACATTAATTTCTGCAATTTTGGCCTAAAATGGAAGTTCTGGAAGCTTTGGGGCTTAAAATAAAGACTTCTAAGAAAAACGGGTTTAAAAGCGAAACAAAAATGCGTTTGACCTAAAAAGAATCTGAACACCCAAATGCTGCCATCATGTCGTGGCGCACTTTCCTTGGAGTAGGGACAAAATTCCATAAAATTCGTAGAACAGCGTTGCGTCAAAATTAAGCCAGTTAAGATCAAATGCTTGGTGATAAATGGATCAGCCGTCAAAAATACAGCCTATAAATATCCCACACACAATAGATTTCAAAATTTTTATCTTTGAAATAAATTAAAAATCACAATAGCTTCGTAGAGAGAATTTAGCGCAAAACAAGCTACGTAGGTATTTAACTTAGAAAATTTGAAAGATTATTGCTTTCTCAGTGAAAAAACACCTACATGATGATAAAAACAATCTTGACACATAAGCCAAAAGGTACCTAGAATTGAAGAATGGAGAAAGAACACAAAAATTATTCCTTATCACGAAAATAGGCTCTAAAACAAGGCAAAAGGGTTGAATTCTTTGCCTGGCAATTTCGGGATGAAACATCAAAAGCGGTGAGAATCGATCATTCAAATCTCGCGTAAATTAAATCGGCCTACGAGTTAAGCCCTGAAAGTCCGTAGTAAATCATAGGCGAGGATATAATTTCTTAATGCGGCACTCTTGGCTTGATATGGCGTATCAGCCAAGATAGCACTTAAAAGGCTCGAGTAGTACTAGCGCTTGAACTCGGTCTGATTCAGGGGTCCAGCTATTTAAGGCATTACAGCTGAACCACGTTATTCTAAGTCGCGACTCGAGTGGCGACGAGGTGAGAATCGAGGCAGAGGCGTGCAGTATCTGGCTGCTAAGGTTTTTCACGGCTCGGACCGTATCAGTCGAAGACCAAGTCCAGACTAAGTCTTAAGTATCGATCTAGGATCGGTGACTACGTCACGACTCACTGTCGCTTAGAGTCATCTGATGATCCAAGAAACCAATTCAGAATCATTTAGGATCATAGCAGTCAGAGGCCTTAGTCAGCCTAAATTGACCCAGCGAATGAGCAATCGAGACCTCAGTCAAATCAAATCAGAGTCCAACTGTCACCAGCCGTGTGTCAGTTTAGAAGTAATGCGTTATAAATAAAATCTTAACGTACTGAATAGGTTTCCCAAGGGTTTTATTGTATTGGCCTTGTCGTTATAAATAATAAAATCGTTACATGGGTTACATACTGACCCAAATCAACCACTCTTAGCCCGTATAGAATTTACCAGTCCGTCGGCTAGAAAGAGGCATAGAGCGAGGCCAGCATGTCACGGCCAGCGGATCAACCAAGCGGGCAGTCGGTTGGAGAAGCTAGGTCGAATCGGATCGGGTCGAGATTGGCGGGTTAAGGTTGAGTGATAGGTCGGTCGGACCGAGTTGACCCCAGTCGGCTTCAGCGGCAAAGTCGGCTTCGGTGGCCGTGTCCTCTGCAACGTCTACATGGCCAGCGTGGCATTCAGTGGGTACCGCGTGTCTGACCGTCATTCTTCGCGTTAGCCATAGCCACCCTTGTTATTCGAGTGCTTGCTAGAAAAATTCCTAGAAAATTCTAGAAAAATATTTCTAATTGAACTATACAAAAAGTACAAATTAAAGTTTAACAATTAATCAGTATAATTGCATTTAACTGTATAATTAATCGATTCAAGCTATTTTGCGGATACATAAACTAATTGAAAAAGTGCAGCCAAATCGAGGAAAAATATTTCTGGTTTAACTACATAAAAATCTCAGATTCTTGATTAGCAATTTATCATATTTGATTAAATTAATCACATATATCATATCAATTAAATTAAACAAATATCAAATTGTAATTTCTAACATATAAAATCTTATCTCATATAAACAGTTTATATAGAATTATTACATAATTATAAAACTCGAACCTGGCTCTTGATACCACGGTTGGATTTTACGGATTAAAATAACATCACATAATATACAATCCAGAATTAAAGGAATCTTCTGAATTATAAAATATTAATTGATAAGATATATTGTGTACACTTTTACGCTGTAGTTCTGACAAAATATAATGTCGGAGAAGTCTTCAAACAACCAAAATAGGTTATGCTGAAAAGTCGCCTTGCGGCAGATTGGTCAGACCTTTCGGCCCCGGGTTTTTCTTGGAATTAAAGTCGTAAAGGAATTTAGGAGGAAGAAAAACTTTCTTCCCGTTATGGTCGAACAAGAGGGTGTGGGAGAGAAAAAGAGTTTTGTTTAAGTAGCACTATAAAGATGAATAATGAATGACGATTGAATTATGCAACTTAAACCGCTGTATGGGATTAAAAGTAAGAAACGTTACAGGAGCCTTAAAATTTCATCCCACAAAATCGAGGCAACTTGAATAGTTATGTAAAATTCTTGACAAATGTAAGAAGAAGATTAGGCTCTCGCTTGAAAGAAGATTCTAGAATCACTTCCTGACTTCATACCGATTCGCTCGCGTATGTGGAAGGATTCGAAATGATATCTTGCCCGTTATTTCCATGCAGTTACACTTTAACACGGAAAGTTATGTCGTATTATAGTTTGATCTGTTGTCGTGTGTGACCTGCTTAGGCTCGATTCAGCAAAACTAATATATTAATTTATGTTAATCGGACATTGTATTAATATATAGATTATGGCCAGACGCAATGGCCCGGCATAACGTCTAATGTCAATGCGAGTTAATCTGTATGTCGATTGTCAACAATCGAACATATATATGAAGTATAGTGTTTAGAATATAATTAAATATAAGTAAATCGGGTTGTACAATCAATTGTTCAACGGACATGTTATGAGATCGATATCGTATTTCAGCAATACATATGTAGGATATGTTGCTGGAGAATGTGCTAAAGAATCTAACTTTATTCGGATCACGAAATTCTGAGGCCACCAGTATTTGTACCAAATGTTGCCAATATTTGAGTCGATCTGCATTATTAAAGCACAACTCGAGAACAAAATGAAGAAGACATGGGTTTGTCACCGATGTGGAAAGAAGGGTCATATAAGATCGTATTTTTTCAAACTCTATGGAAGGAATATTTATCAATATAGTTGAGATACATATTCCCCAGTCGAGTATACATCATAAGGAATAGAAGGGTAAAAGGATTGATTTAGGTGTAGCTCAACACAAGGAATGGAAAATCAAGAACGATTATCGAGGTAATTCTTGTGTTTCTAAGCAGAAAGTGCGGAGCATCAAGAGGGATCTTCGAAGAGAAGAAAAATAAGTAGAAGCTAATGTTGTCCCTATCCTAGATCTCAATCAAATAGTGTCCACCAGTGAACATGTTCACAATGGAGCGACATTAAGTAATGGTCGGAGCCGAGTTTACACTCACAGATTAGGACTTTAGTGATGATAATGAATTCATCGTTTGTTGTAAGGTGGGTTATTTTTGAGGCCAAGAGGGGAGAGATATGATCAAGGGAAGTATGTGTTTTACTACAATGAAAATATTAGTAAAGGGAATTTGTTAGTATTTTGTTGGGCGACAATTTTATTGATAGGCAATATGGCGGTGTCAAAGTGTTCAGCAAATGTCGAAGATGGTTGGCTCGGCCGGTCGCTCTGATCCGATCACATGGAGACATTATGGAGGTATTATGCGATTTGGTAATATTTGGAAAGAGATATTTTAGATCACATAATATATGAGAATAAGCTTTGGAGTATTCATGTGAAGATTGAGATTTGATTGATTATGGAAAAGAAAATATCGCAGCAATTGTCGTAGTGTGATATGAAAGATTATTTATGAAAAGAATTGTTTATGGAAGATTTTCTGTATGTAATTGATATGCCTACTCTTGTATGTAAATGCCATTTGTAGACCTAGAGAAGACATTACTTCATATATTATATTTTCTCACACTTTTGATGAGTGAGATAAGATTTGAGAGACTATATTTCTTTGTAAATTTGAATGTGTTGAAACTACCAAAAACTAGCCGGTGATGACCGTTTATAACACTTTGTTACTACGACTTTGAGAGAACTTTTTATTGTAATCTTAAAAGCAATATTTGGGAGAGTGTTGGCGTGAATGATAGTAGTCGGAGGGGGCGCCGACTCGTTCTTGGGTGGAGTAGAATAGGACGTTCGAGAAAGATAAAACCTCGTTGTAATATCACCGTCGTTATAGTAAAATCGTTAGATTGAAATTTCTACCTTACAGGACTAGGTCTGACTTGTCTTGAATTGTCTATTTTTTTTATTGTTTATTTTACATCATGCTTTTTTCGTGTCGGTCGAATGTTATAACGGTTGGTTTATGATGTGTTCACGTATATTTATTTAGCGATAGATTCTGAAGCTGGCTTAAACCTAATAAAATATAAACCTAATATAATAAGTACAATATTAGAATGACTCTTGTCTATCTACTCATCGATACTCTAATAGTTAGACTCGCCGAACAATATAGATTCACATGTCAAATATTTGAGCGGTGTGAATTGCATCACCTCATGAGGATTCCTTAGTGTTGTAATGAAGGCTAAAGGATAATCAGACGAGAAGACAATAGTGATCACGTACAAAACGATGGTGCCCTTAGTATCTTATTTACCCCCACCAACTCACCAAGTGCAAATCCTGTGAAAAGGGTCCTCATTCATCCGAAACTTTTGATTGGATGCCTTTGAATAAACGCAACTCCTTTGCCCCCACGAATACTATCCTAGGAATTCCACAAGCACAATACATCTTCAACAAGTACGTAATATTTAATATATTTTTTCCTCTTTATATCGTATTCACACTCCAGTCACAATTTCTTGTCGTATAGCAAAAAAATTTCTTTTCTTTTTACTTGATCATATATGAATTTAATGCAATTTTATCATGATATTTCCCTTTTTATCCCATAATAAAAATCTTTTTGGTTTCGCTGATTAATTAAAATATTTTTTGATAAAAGTAGCTTTTTAGGGTATAGTCATGACCGTATTAGAGGGTGTTCGAACTATTCTTGTGAAATTTAATGTTTTTTAATATTTATATATCGTATGAATTTGTAAATGAATTTAGCGTAATTATTCGAGCGGTGGTGACGAGTTGGTAGTATTTTTCGCCGCGATTATCTTATTTTTTCTTATAATTGATTAACATTTTTAGTTTTAAGACTTTAAATTTTTCTAAATTAGCTTAGGTTACTCTTGTTTAAATAAAATTATTTTTATAATTGAGCAATTTAATTAAAGGCTTGAGCGACCACGATATTAGTAATATTAATCAAATCCTTAATAAAAATCTTTTTTCGTCGTGATCGAATAATTGGGACGGAGAGGGAATATTACTCTAACTACCGCGTAGTTTATGACTTGATATCTAAAATATGTCCTAGTAGTCAGGCAATTAATTTTTTTTTTCACATTATCTTTTATCAATATCACTCCATCATATATGCTACTATATTTATTCACCCCCTCTCCTCATTTTTTAAATGTCATTATTATTATTATTTAGTATATATTTATAATTAGAAATATTTATTTTATTAATGCAATAAATAATATAATATTTATATATTTATATTTTATTTAAAAATATGGAAATACTAAGAAAGAATTAAAATAGGTAAAAAATATCAAATTTTTTTGGTGTTCAAATTACACAAAATTAATCTCTATTTATATCTTTTGAAAATTAAAAAATATTGATAAAAACTAAATTTAGTTATAAAATTATTATCGAAATTAGTGAAATTAAAGAGATTACTTGGCACAGTTGTACTACCTTCCTGCAATATGTTCTTGGATATTGTGTGTAGGATTGGTTGTTGTGAATTCAAAATTCGGAAACTCGTTTGTATGTCAAAGTGTTGTGCAAAGATGGAATAAAAGGAAGGAAGTTGGAAATTAAGTTTGTCCCATATAGGAGAAGAGTGTGGGAAAACTTCACTGAATAAGTTGGCTAGTCCATTGCTTGAGTAAGTATGTTGTTATTACTCTTGTAAAAGCTTTTTGTGCTGAGGATGTAAATCCGAGGAAAATAAGAGTTAAAATTGTGAGTTCGGTGCGTGTCTTGCTTGGCTGCGGGCAGTGCGATTCAGAAAAGGGGGCATGCGGCGCAAATGATTGTAAGCATTAGTGCGCGGCATTGCAACCATTTGATAAAAAAATTAAAAGGTGATTCTTGATTTGTTACAAGCGCCTCGTATATCTAATTATCTAACATCTTCTGGAACTTGGGAAGAAAAGCACAGCTACTCAAAATCAAAGAACTCCGTTTCTCTCACAATTATCTTACATTTTGTTTTGGTAATGATTCCAGGCTTCGTCCGCGGTTTGTCGGTTGGTTTACTAGTGTTGGTAAAGCCAAACCAATCTGCAATCCTAAGCACCAACGAGAAGAGGGTAAATTTGTTTTAAGGAAAGTGTGTTGTGTGACTTGATCGGTTTAATTTTATGTATTGTTCACGTTATCATTTATGTCGTATATGAATAAACTATTGTTGTTTATTTGCAAAGTTCTCTGTTTCAGTTTCATATTCTCATTGAATTCCCTACATATATATGGCAGTACTCTCCCTCCTTGCGGAAACGAGGGGACATGGGCGTGTTGTGGAGAAATTTAGTTTTAATCTTTTTCTTTTCTTTTTGGTGGATATATCCTCTTTGATGGGATATAATAGAAAAAATAAATATAATAGTGTCTTGAAATTATAGAATGATAAGTAACTAATCCGAGAAAGAAAATTAGGATGAGTAATAAAAATTGAATAGACTATTATAGAGGGCGGATATAAAAGTAATAGATCGTCGTTTCCGATTATTATTTGTTCGATTCTCTGAAGTTGTATAAAATATATAGGCAAAGTTTATATATTATAAAAATATGTCATTCCAAACCAGTGACTGTGTGAATGAGATTTCAATGGTGGAAGTAAGAATTTGAAAGATTCGTTGAAATAAAAACTTAAAAATATGTTTACATGGTTCGTATGTGACAAGTTTCGCATAGTATTAACTGCAGTTTACCGCAATGAGGTAATTTGCTTCATCGGTTATCACAATCTTTCTTTCGTTTATTTAGAAGTGATTATTTAGCGAATATTTATCTTAACTTTATTATAAGTGATTGTTTAAATTTATTAATCTGAGTTTTTTGTATTGAAGTTTGTTTTATTCTCTTTCATTTCAATCGAATTTTAATTGATTTTTCTTTAAATATCGAGATAAATCTTTAATATTCAATTACTCTTTAATTATATTACTAAAAATATTAATATTATGAAAGTATTTTTAAAAAGCCGAATCAAATTATATAAATTTTATATTTTTAGAATACGGAATAATTAATAATTGATAGTCGAAAGTTGATTTGAAAAAAGTTGAGACAATTAAAGTGGATTGGGAGGGAGTAACAATTTTTTCTATTGGTTAATAAGCATTATCTCTTAAAAATTATCTGATCGATAGTATCTTGTAAAAAAAAATTTATGTCGAATAAATGAGATAGAGGAAGTAGAACATAGTGAGTTTATTCCAATTAGTCATAACTCTTGGGATATTTTCTTAATATATACGGACTTTCATTTAATACATATCAGTTTAATTGGGAGTTTTGATTTAACAATTAAAATGATTGTGTTGATCATAAATTAATCTTTATCAAATAAATTTGTTCAATATATCATATTATGACATAAAAGTGTAATATTTTATTATATGCATCTTTCTGTATAATTTCTAAGTTGATCTGTGATTAGATTTTTATTGCAAAAAAGAGTTGATTATATCGAAAAGATATCCTAATTAAATTAGAATGGTGGGAGTCATGAAACATGGGTTGTTGGCGACACTTTCATTGTCAAAACACTTGCCACTTTTCTTAATGAAGTGTTCCAAAAATCTAGCAAGTTAGATGTTGTACGTAATGATAAATTATGCCCCCCGTCTATTAATACTTCTTCCTCAACTCCAAGAACACAAAATACACATTTCTGAAACGTAAGGGCCTTCCAAAGTCTTGATTTTGACTTCTTGTTTAATGAACATTGAGATATATCTCGAGAATACAAGAGTATCGAGAAGGATTCGAATTTATTATGATAGAATGGTACTGTCTTTATTTTGCTTTTAGTTATCTTCTGTATTCTGGCATAAATTAAGTAAATAAAAGTAGTAAAGTGCAGCTGAAAATGTAGAAAAAGCATGAATTAGCATTGAAGCTATGTCGTTGGTTGATTGATGAATTTAATAAGGTAGACGAAAAATACGTTAAAAATATAGAATTATAATTTCCACATCTTTAGAAAAGGCAGTAATTTGAAGCAAAAAATTCTTATATATTTAGGTTTAATATTGAATTACAGTCAAATTATATTTAGTTTTAAAGTTATCTGCTTTTATAAATATAGGTCGATGTCCTTGTAATAATTATTATCAATAATATTCTCTCTTTATATTTTATCATGGTATCAGCTGTATGTCTAAAAAAAACATAAGTTTCCGCTGCATCCGAGGATGGCTTACCACCATTACATAGCCATCCACTTGACAACTTATAATTTTTTTTTTCTTTTACCTTCTACTTTGATGTTTTAGTATCCATATAGTTTTGTTAATTTTTTTGGTTTCATCGAGACAACCAAGCTATATATAACTATTCCCGATGCTAATGATTTTCAGAAGTTCAGCTTCTTTTTGTTTCATAGTTGTACGGCGAATTACTCCTATTCATGCAAACTCGCAGTTCGCTAAATTTTGTTCTGAACTTTTCCAATATTAATTTTTCAAGTGTTAAATCTTAATTCGATTAAAAAACGCAAGGTTAATTCTGTTGTTGATCAGTTGGCAAAAACGGTTATTAAAGGAAAGGATATGCAACTACTTGAGTTTGGCCTTCAGGCAATTGAATGGGTGTCAGGTTTGATCGGCAGTGATTACCTCATCGGATACAAAGTCTATTTTATTTTTGTCGTACTATTTGTTCCAGTTTGATCGAGAGCAGATTCCCTACATCAAATACAAAGTCTAGTTTTATTTTTTGTCGTACTCTTTGTTTATTGTTTGTTTAACAGGGGTATGCCCCGAAGATTTCTGTATTGTACTTTCTTTCTCGGGATGGTCGGTTGTGTTTTAGGGTGGAGTCGTAAGTCGGGGCGGAGTTGAAGCTCGTAAGTCGGGGCGGGTAGTATGAAATAGAGAACCGTCCGCTAGGAGTGTACGAAATAAAAGCTTCTCTGTTGAAATATGGGCAGCCTTGGCGAGGTTAGGCAAATCAGTTTCAAGACCTATTTTTTCCTATAGGAGTTTTTGGTGAATAAGATCCCGCCATTAGGTTTAACTTGCCATCTTGGGTACGATTTTTCATAATTTAATAATAATAAAAAAAATTCGATGTGTTCTATTTTATAAGGGGGATTACAGTCAGCGCGTTTTGTTGTTAGTTTTTAACAATGTGATCTGTGAAATAAAACACAATCTTAAAAAGCCGTTATCGGAATTAAATCCCAACTTTTAAACTTTAAGGACGATTCATAATTCGTCCCACATTATTTGGGCCACAATTTAATAGATTAAGCTCTTTCTGAAATTCGTTATTGTTTCACCACTGTTTAGAGGAAAGGAGGCGAGCGATCAAATATGGGCGTTTCCAGGCGGTTGATAATTAAACTCTCGATTTGTCTAGCGATTCCAATCTTGGCGTTGGCCTAGCGAGTCTACGCCTTATTATGCGGTGAGTCCGATCTTGTATTGTGCAGCGAGTCCTATCACAGCGTGATCGGGATTTAACGATATTGTAGATTTTTTTATGGCGGTTTGTAGGCGTTTAAGCGATGGATTGATGATGTTGTTGCAGTGGTCAAATACAACAACAATGGTTATCTTATTTTTAAGTTGGCGTTCGTTGTGCGTCTTCCGGCTTGAGGAAATATTGAGATATATCAGAGGATAAAGAGTATCGAAAAAGATCCGAATTTATTATGATAGAATAGTATTATGTTTAGGTTTGATATTAGGTCTACTCTAACTATATTAGGTTTAAGTTATCTGGCTATAAATATAGGTCAAGTCACCTCACACAACAATTATTATTAATAATATTCTCTCTTTTTATTTTATCATGAATTTGTCATAAATTTGGTAAGTGTAACGAGCGAAAAAATACTAAGTGGCTTAGAAAAAGATAATATAAGTAACAATAATACTAACTGGCTTATAAAATAAAAAGATATAAGTAACGAAATAATGCCAATATATAAATATGGAATTCCTAAAGTGAGGTAGAGCAGCTTGAAGACATTAGCATTAACAATCACTTCTCTGTTATAATGTTACTTTCACAAATTAGTTCTTCATAACCAGTTATTAAATCCGATAAATAGTAGTTTGAATTTCTTTATCATACCAACTAAATACATTTAAACTAGATTGAAATTCACACTATATCTCTTAATCTCAATTGAGCATCAACCAATAAGCTAGATATTTGTTATGGGCATATTAATGGCAGTCGACATCATGAACTTCGAACTTATGCTCTTAATTACAATTACCACGGTTGTCGGTAGAGTTGTTATCGAGTCGAGATTCATTTGGAGGAGATTTTGGATCGGTACTGGATTGATGGTACCACATGCGGCCCAGCTCAGCCCCATTTCGGCTTGATGCAATTTGAAGAATGAAGTCTGAAAAAAAATAATAGAGATAAACGTTAATTCTTAGATAGATAAATTGGGCGCTTGGCATTCGCTTAAATTATATATAAAAAAGTCTTCATATAATAGCATTCATGATAAATTAATCATCACTTAAAATTATAACAAAAATTATTTTAATATATAATAATAATCATACTCTTAAATATCAGTCGGATCGTAGAGTAGCTCTCCGAGCCAACATGCTTGAGAAGGCATTTCGGCTCGGCTCAATATAGACCGAGCCGAGCGATGCTGCTCGGTTGAACTTGAATTATTAACAACTCTAGTTATCGGTAAGTGAATGAAACTAAACATAGAAAATATAAATGATAATTTACAACGTATCTGAAAACCCTTTCATTGGAGATCCAAAATCCCACTTTTCAATTTTACATTAGCAGTCTAAGTAAAATATAGATATAATTGAATTTATTTCTAAATATAATTATAATTTTTCTTCTTTCAATGATCGAATTAACAAATTTAATTGGAAAAATTAATACATATAATTTTGATTTGAATCAAAACTATCATAGTAATATATACTCCATCCGTCTCAATTTAATTGATCATCTAGAAAAACCTTCTTGTTACATTATAATTGAGTATTTACTTGATCAATGCAACATTTTGCATTGGAGTGAAAAAAATATCTTATATCTCCTAATATTTTTATTTTAAATTTGATTAATGTTACTACTGTAACTTGACCCATAGGAGATTGAAATACGAGTTGGAGATGTTCAGTAATGTATAATCGAGAATCATGCGGCGATGGATAACAATTAAAGCGGCCTCATTTAACATCATAAATAAGCAATACAACTTCGTCCGTCGGGTGTGAAACTTGGCAATACACAAGCGAAGGTAATAATAGAAATACGATATCAAACTACTTGTTTTACCTTTGAGTCAGCAAATAATTGTATTACATCTGACGAAGCTTGAAGATAAAAGTATAATTTGTTGAGTCTTGAGCCATAAATGCGTCGTCTTGGTCACCGCAATTCTTCGGCAATCGTCGGTCATTCATGACAATGCAGGCATAAAGCAGCCGCCCGTAGGGAAAATAGAGAATTGACTAAAAATTTGAGAGTGAAAATAAATATCAGCGAAGTTAACCTACGTCGTGCAATTAAGAATAATTTAAAATCATGCACATTTAAAGTATATATCAAGTATTATTTTATATGTTACTTGCCCTGAAATAAATCTTATACTGACTTTCATTAACTTGTCTTGCGTCGATAACCTCGCCTGGTCTTTAACATAAATATCTTCTATTTATTATGCTACGTAAGTATGGCTAATTCAGATATAATAGTCAACTCGACATCGACAACTTGACACATATCTCAGCGTTTCCTAAAACAAGAGCATACGCGCCGACTATCTTTAGTTATTTTCTGATCTTCTTTCACATTTTAAATTAAATACGTCTCATATGACATCTAAGCGTTCCTCGTAAAGGCCCTCTAAAGTCGTTTCTTTTTCTTAAATATAAGCGGGCAAAATCGTCTTAAATCAAGGAATAACTTTAGAAATGCGGGTATCTCCCCATTCTCCATTTAGTATATCACGGAACTTATGTACACCAGTAGTATCGATATCGTGGTTAGATCGGAAGGCTTTATATTAGCATTGAATGGTTTCATAAAAGTATATAAAATATCATCAGCAGTAAATCGGCAGTTAGCATAAACTTCGGTTTATAATTACATGCCTAATATTCATTCCAAAAATATCTACGTCCGTTAACCACTTTACATATATATAAGCATGCAAAGGCGATGCTTCGTGAGCTAAAAGCGATAAGTAAATCACAGTATCGAGATCTGAAATAATAGTTCTTAGAAAATTTAAAGATACGAAAATGAGTACAACCGTCAAAGCACTGTGACAGCCTTGTAATAGTCGTGAATAGATACTCGTGGTCGAATATGACTAAAAAATACATATATATCTGAGGATACTTAATAAAGTCATCTGACATAATTACGGGTTATGCAGGGCAGCTAACACGTGAAGAGATATAATAGGGGTTGGAAGTGGCGCCTGGATTACAGAAAGAAATCGAGAGCTCAGCCAGCGGTATAGCTACAGTCGTGATCATTAAATTGACTAGATACCCGTCAAGTATTCTAATGCCCAGGCAGAATAAACTCAACGGTCAATCTGGCTCTTATACCGAAGTATAAAGGCGATAGCAAGCAACTCATATCGTGATAACCAACTCTTATACCGACGTATAAAGGCCGATAAGCAACTCTTATACGATGTATAAATTGATAAGCAACGCTTCTTATACCGACATATAAAGGCGATAAACAGCAGCCTCTTATACACGTATAAAGGCGATAAACAACTTATTTCTTAAGAAGCACAACACATAACCATTCGATTCTAGGTCGTATCCTATCTTTCGAAGTCGCCTGAAGTCATACGTAACTCAAATGCATACCGATAGCAAACTCTTTTGCCAGCAATAGCAAAATGCCGCATTGCGCATCGCGCAATGCGTAAATCGGTGCAATGGCCGCCGGCGCGCCATCTGCACAGTGCCAACCGGGCCACGAAATAGAAAAGTGTCAGCAGGTAAATAAAAAATGCCAACCGGGCGAGAAATGAAAATTGCGGCGATGCGGCATCACAGTGTGAAGCCAGTACGAAATACAACATTAATATAGAATTGGGGAGTTGAGCCGTCAGCTTGCATAATGAGTCTTGATCTTTAGCGAGGAATAGAGTCCATAACCATATTATTTCATGTCGTCTGACCATTCACGTAGCATACCGTTCTACGTAATTATATTCTGAGGACATGTACACGTTTCACACATAATTATATTCTGAAGACATGTGCAGCGAATTCGCCACGTAATTATATTACGAAAGAGCGTGCTTATCTGAATTTCACCTTAATTATATTACAAATACGTGTACACCGTTCACGGCATAATTATATTACAAAGACATGTATACCGTTTACACATAATTATATTACAAATACATACGCATTTAAAAGTAAGTACGCAAAAGGTAATACACGTGAGATAAGTACTCGCCTCGGTTCATGATAAAGCGTCTACTTTGATCGATCGAAGTGCGCTTTCCAGCGTTCGCGTCTAATCAAAAGCATGAGAATTACAATTACAACTCAAAATCTAATAAAACTAATTTCGACATATTTTCTTCAACAACTAATACTCGTAATTCCTTTCAAGCTTGATATGATAAAAGATTAAAATACTTTTATTTATCTTTTATGCGACCGCATTTTTAGATAAGTCAACCCAAAATCACTCAGTCAACTCGACCGTAACCACACTTTCTACCTAAATATCGATCATTATCGACTCTTAGATTATAATCTAGCGCAATAATTATATTGATAATATCTCATAAAAATCAAAAGTCGACCCAAAATCCCAAAAAGTCAACGACCTAAAAGCGTCAATTCCACATTTTACACTATATATCAACTCAAGAATAACTAATTTAGAACGAAGAATCGAATTGGAGCAAATAAAATTTAAAACAAAAGTCAACAAAAGTCAAACTCGGGAGATCTCACAAAATACTCAAAAGATCGCACCTTTTTTTGCAGCAGAAGCAGCCGAGGATGATGAGGAGAAAGCTCTCTAAGAAAATTTGAGTCGAAAACACAGAGATGGAAGAAATCGAAGAAAAATCGAGGGGGGAGGGAGAGTATCACGTCTCTGCGAAGAAGAAAAAAGGAAGAAATGATTTTGGGTTTTGGGCCTTGGTTCATGGACTTAAATGGGTTGGCTGTTTAGCTACGTGTGGGCCGTCGTTTTAATTGATCGTCTTACCGTTTTAAGCTTGCCCCCCGGCCAGTAAGCTTGACGTTAACGTTGGTTATATACTCAAATTATATTACCGCCCAAATGATGTCGTTGTAGATTACAACTTTAAAATTCTGCATGTGGAAATATCTTTGTAGGCAGCCAGGTCCATTTGTATTTTATTTATTGACAAAATTTTTGATTTCCACATAAAATACTCCATCGGTAACTAGTATACTATTTGATAATATTAGCGAAGACGGGTTATTCGATTCTCTTATTGAAAATATTAAAAATAATTATTATCTTGTAAAATCTTTTTTGGCGCAGATTATCGATTAAATTGAGGCGGAGAGGATTAGTACTTTAAAATAGTAACATTTGAATATTACAACTTATATAAAATTATTTAAGTGCAAAATTTAAAAAGTTAACTATTAAAATTTAAAAATAAACATTTTTTTGGAAATAGATGGAGGATTATGTTTGCAAATACGATTTGGATTTAAAATGTATTCACAATAAAAATTTCAACTAGAAAATAAAACATAAATTGTAATCTGTTAGTTGGAGTAATTGTCATTTTAATACTCTTCGCTCTACTCAGACTGTCGATTTTTTCAGCATGCTCGAGATAAATCTTATCTTAAATTCTTTTTAATTATATTACTAAAAATTAAAAATTTAATATTATGAAAGTATTTTAAAAAATGAATCCCCAATTATATAAATTTTATATTTTTTAGAATAATAAATAATTAATAATTAATGATCAATTGATTCAAAAATTAGAAACAATTGAAAATAGAGCGAAGAGTTAGTATTGTTCATCGTTTTCATGCAGGACATGGACAGATGGACCACCCTAAATGGTAGACTGGTAACACAACTTTACTAGGTTGCTAGTGCTATATATAGATCTCCATTTTTGCATAACTAATTTATGAAACAACAATTCTCAAGTCTCGAGTAATGTAAATGGTGTATAAACAGGTTGACGACAACAAAGCTCACCTGCAAAAAGTACAAGTTCACCTTTTTTACTCCAACCATGAAGCCCTTTTTAATAATCAGGTTGCACTACTTGGTAACAAGAATTCAATTTCAATAACAAATACAATAAATATATATATTTAACTTCGACATTTAAAAATCCTACATCTCTAACCTAATATTCAAATTTCATAACTAATAAATCAAAACTAAAAATGAAATATTAAATAGATAAACTATAATAAGAAGAGTTTTTTTTTTTTACATTGTTATTATTATATTAGTTTGTATTAGTACATATTATATGGTTATTATTATATTAGTTTTTATTAGTACATTTATTAATAATATAAAACTCGAAGTAGAATGGAAAACCACTTTGACTATGAGTTTAAAGATCTCCTCGTGATTAGACTCGTTATAAGAAGGAGAGTCGAGGCTCGAGCCGACTAATGACCCTTCACTATAACTTTACTCATCCACAACTCTAATAAGGACTACATAATGTAATCTTTGATGGCATGATATTATCGTATACTACAATTAAAAATTAAATCTCATATATTTTTCATCGAAGTCTCTTAATTCTATAGTTCAAAAGATAAGTAATGGGTCTAAGAAAAAGAGTTACCACGGCAACCTGATAAAGGCGCTATTACGCACGAGAACTGCGTAGATGTGTATGCGTTATGCGCAATTAATCTAGTTCTGATGTGCGTCAGCCGGAGAATTCTACGATACGCTATTTCCGATGATAGCAGTTCTGAGGTCGTTACAAAAGAAACCGAAAACTACGTACAATTACTTATCCCAACAAGTGTCTTACTCTAATTATTACTGTTATAGAAACAAAATCAACTAATTTTATCATAATTAATTAGATCCCTTTCGATTATGAATAGTTATGAGAGTCTTTCATAACTTATTTTTTAACCAACATAAAAATATTAGAAGAAAGCAGTTTAGGATTTCAATCAAAATTGAATAAATTTATTCACACTTTTATATATGTTAGTGATTAGTTATTAGTTATTAGTGATTAATGATAAATAACAACTATTATTGAATTTGTAGGTTTTTTTAGTGCTGGTAGCTCATATATCATTTGAATTCATAATTCGATAATTATGTATTAAAAAGCATTTTACATTTCTAGCCCATTGCTTTTATCATCTTAGAGGAATTTTTTTAGTATTTAGATTTTAAATTAATTGGCTTTTCTCGGTTTCGAGCCTTGGCTTTAATCATTAATTCTTTTGGCTTTTGACAGCCTCGATAACTTACATATGATGCAGCTTGTGCACATGCATGGGGCCGCTATATTATTAACGTAACAACGCGCGAGCAATCGTTGTATGCGAGACGCCCGCATAGCTAATTTTTCCATTAAAATACATAGTAAAATTATTGTATTACCCTAAAAGCATGAAATGGTTATACGTAGTAAAGCCTTGATGAAATGAAAAGTTATTTTATCCTGCGTTATACGCGAGAAAAAACGTTAAATCATTATATTATCTACATATTAAAAATATTTATTTGTCACTGTATTCTGGCTAGTATAGGAATTTAAATTATAGGGTCATATTTTAAATATTTGACGTAATTAAAATAAATCCACTTGTTTTAACCTTTTAACATCTTTCAGCTATTTCTTTGTTAATGGCTACCATGTCGTTCTTGCCCACTTTCATGGCTATGCAGCCGCCTTCCACCCCCGATTCCGCACCACTCTCTTGTCCCCAAACAGCTCACGTCCCAGCGCGGCCCCGCCCAACACTTGGCTCCATATATATATATATATATATATATAAAATCTTCTCCTTCATCATAACATGGCGACCTCGGCACTTTCCTTTGGGCTCCCATTTGGCTCCGCTCCATGACCGTCACTGACAATTGCGATTTTAGGCGAGGAGATCATGGCTAAGATTAAAGTCACCATTTTTGCGTAAGATTGGAGGTTTTGAAGCTTTTTCAGTAAATATGGTTTTGAGCTTGGGATGTTGGTGAAAGTTGAGCTTGGGATGTTGGTAAACATGATTTTGAGCTATGTTGGTAAATATAATTTTGTCTTGTGATGTTGGTGGTTAGGGGGAAGAGGGTGAAATTAAGCAACGAGGTAAGTGTGTTAAAAAAAAGGTTAAGGACCTTATTTTAATTATGTAAAATATTTTTAAAATGTGGCTCTTATTTTTTTATGTAGTGTTAGGATAAAATAGTCACTTTAACTGTTTAAAATTGGAAAGTGGAATTTTAAGGATATATTAGACAAGAATGATTGTTCAGGGGTGTGCCCAAACAAGAATAATAGTATAAGGGTTTTCGAGCAGAATAAGCTCGAAGAATACGTAGAAAATTGCCCAGATATGGTTGGATCTGCTGGCCAAAAAGCCATTACTTTTTATGTACATTATGAAATTACAAAAAAATAATATTATGAAAATATTTTTTAAAAACAAATTGATGATATCGATTTTATATTTTTGATTAATTGAATAAAAAGTAATTTGTGGTCGAAGTCTTGTAGCGCGATTAAAAGCTTGTCAATTAATTTGAAATCGAGGAAGTATTATTAATTCTAAGAAATGTCCGAACCCGGCCTCTCCTTAACTCTTGCCGAAACAACAAAAACCAAGTTCAAAAAACACCAATTCCAATGTTTTGCCTTAAACTTGTGTGTGGTAAATTTTTTTTTGACAAGAATAATCTTTCCCTACAATTGACTTTAATTGTCGTTTGATTTTTTTTTGAAATTGAACTTTCACCAATCAATTATTAATTATTCTAAAAAAATTAAATTTTATATAATTGGATTTGTCTTTTAAAATACTTTCATAATATTAATTTTAAATTTTTTTAATAAGATAATTAAAGAATAATTGAAAATCAAATATTTATCTTGATATGTGAGAAAGTCAATTAAAATTAATTGAAGAGAGTACGGTAATGGAATGATAAGAATGTTTAAATCATGCAGATCAGTCTTAATAATATATATTTATAGGCATCAAAATTGTAGGCCCGGCGTTAAAATTTTGAAAAATAGATTTTTATTATTAAAATATTATAATTTTACCATTTATTTGTTTAAAAATTAGTTCTTTATAGCCCGTAAATTTAAATTTTTTTCATTCGAATAACATTAATTCATTCAATCACCTATATAAAATTTCTAGTTTTGCCAAGCACCACTAAATAACCAATTGAAAATGCAAGATTTAAGTGTTATTACAATACGCGTCTAAAGACCTGAATTGTTATATACACCGTGAATGTACTATTTTGTCCCGTATTTTTTAAAATTTAGTAATTGAAAATTATAATAAAGGATAAAATGATCATTTCTGAGGTTAAAGGATTCTCCCCTCGATTCAAGTGGAAGTCGTTCTAATAATGAATTGCACAACTATTAAGAAACGGACACAATTACTTTTTAGTTCTATTTTTTTAAAAAGCCTTGCTTACACTTCTGATGAGAATCGAACAGGGCATACAAATCATTTGGAAGCCTCACTGCTTGAAGCTGAAATTAGATGTTCTCTTCTTTTTAGCTCACATATGATGTAGTAATAATTACTCTGTAAAAGTGAGAAATGTGTTTCTTGTTATATACTTAAATGAGGGTAAAAAAAGAATTACCAACATAAGTTGCATTGGGGTTTGAAAAACGTCTAATAATATGACTAAAATAACAAAGTCTAAAACGTCCTTCGATATGAATGTGAGGGAGTACTATTTTGTAGTGTATACTATAATGCAAAGAAGAATTTTTATTATTTATGAAAAAATGGTACCAAAAATAAAATCCAAGCTGTAGGGGAAAACTCCACCGGTATATGGGTTTTATCCCAATCGAAGAGGATCGTGACGAACTTTGGATTCTTTAGTTTCCTGACGATTTGTGAGATGTACGGCACTCGGCCCGGACTTGAGCTTGATATGAGCTTGTATGAGCTCGGCTTGATTTAGAGCGATTTGGGTTGGATAGGAGCTACATGATGAGTTGGATATGTGTCTGGACGCGGTATTCACGTGTTAATTTGTATGGACTTGATTCCGTTGTCTTCGAGGCTTGATGAAGACTACTATGGCGTCTGCGGTATGGGAGCAGGTTTTGAAATCTTGTTGGTGAAACTTCGCGGGTGGATTTAAGGGGATATGTTCAATTGGGGCTGGTAGTATATAAATTACTGCTAGCAGCCGGGAGGAGTTTGTGAGCTTAGAGAAATTTCTGTCTTTTAGGAGACTAGTGAAATTTGACACTTACTTAGATTTGGCTTAAAACTTTGAAGTAACGTCAGTCCCAGGCACCTTATTTATATACTTGAGTCTTAGCAGAACTTTTGTTGCTATAGTAATGAGGTGGAGCTTGATTTGAGCTTTGAGCGGAGTGTTCTTGAGAGCATCTTCTGTGGCGCTTAGCCGAGGCTTGTTGTTGTAGTGATGATAAGTATGAAGGTGGATCGTTCGACGCATTTGATAATCTTGTCAATCGAGAGAGAACACTTCGGCGTGTTCCTGCGCAGGAATCCAGTATAGAGGCGGAACTTTTGGTATTATTCTAAATACGAAACTTGATGAATCAAACTTCCGAGATTTTTTAGGTGTTAAATGCGAGATTTTGAATAATCGGTATTTAGGTACCGTTCACCGAATATTGACGTTCTTGAAATCTGCGTGATTACCGTTAGTTTCTTGATTTCGAAGAATTATTGCATTTATGCAATAATTCGTGATTCAATTTTATTTTAGTACGGAGATGTTTTCCAGCCCGGTAGTGGTGTTTCTTTGGCGGTAGTTTTAAAAAGATTTAGCTTAGAAATTTAGAGATGGATTACCGTATTTTAGAGATGTTCTGTGTATTTTCGATGTGAATTGTGATGATATTTTCGAAAATATAAGGTGATATTTATAGAACTTGCAGGCTTTTGAATCACTGGCTTTTGATTGGTTGGTGGTTTTAATTTAAGGTGGATAAAGTGATCTTGGATTGGATTACAGTAGTCTAGCTTGATGGATATTTAATAATTACTTTGCCTCGAGAAGCGATACGGAATCGCATTTCATATAAAAAGGGTTGGGATTAAGTTTTCTGAGTCAACGCATTTCGTATTGATCACCGGACATACAGGTCTTTATTTTAAACGTTAACTGCAGGAGTCTTTTATTTTGAAGAGCCTTTGTCTTGGAACCGTTTTTAGACCACAGGGGCGATTTTATCCCCGATAAAATTAGGGATTTTAGCGCCGAGCGCAAATTTAATGAGCATTTAATTGAATATTTTCACCGGAAACCACTTGTTAAATCTGAGAGGATTTTACATTAAATTTAGAGTCGATCGAGAACACAATGCGTGGTATTTAACTTTGGTAGGCTTGATTTAATTAATTTGATTAAATCGTTTTAATCATTTTAATTATTTTTTAATAAGTTTTCACTTTCTACATATACAATGTTCCCTCTAATAAAAGCCACTAGCCAACCTGAATGGTATGATTCCGGAATAATATGTCATAGGAAAACGTGTAAATTAATTGGGTAGACTATAAATATGATGACATGTTTTATTTTTTTAAGAAAATCTGAAAAAGTAAATTATAATTATATTTGATACCAAATAAAACAAAATATAATCGATTTTTTTTTTTTATCAAATATAATCGATTGTTAGGTTAGATAAGACGCTCTATATTTTGAATATAAGTGATGATAGCGAGGAATGATTTGTTAATAACTTAATCTGCAAATGTGGTCAGTACAAGTTAGTAGCAATGCACGAACTGGACCGAATTCTTTTAATAATACAAATATTTACAGGCACATTAATACATTATACGTACTAAAAAACATTGTTCTCAAAATATTAAATAAGGTAAGGCAAAAGATGTCTTATATATTAGTTCCATAAAGGAATCTGAAAGTTTAATTTGGTACGAGAAGGTCTTGTCGAAAAGTGAGATTCGATGTTTTGTTCGAAGTAGTTCGAACCTAGATCGAAGCAAACTCAGATACGACGGTTCGAGCCGAAGATTCTATTCGGGTCAATTATATACATTTACAATTTTTTCTCAATTTTCTTCTAATTTTTTCATGAAAATTCAAATTTTCTTTCGAATTTTGAACCGTTTGAATCGAACCGAATCTAACTTAGAATTTTTTCGGTTGTTCGAACCAATGGAAAGCCAAGCATTCGAATATTTATATTTGAAATGAACACGATGGCGTTCGATGTCGTTAGGTTCGTTCTGATCTAGTCTTCACATGTACCTCGTGACAGGAATGGCCGTGATAAGAGTAATATGATTTGATTGGTCTTCTTTCGTCGCAGCGATATGCGTATTGTTTCAAAAATCATCCCAATTGTTGGAAATTTATGTTGTTCGAACTCGAATGTAATCCAAGAATTTAATCTTTATATTTGAAATGAACCTATTGATGTCAAAGATCGCTCGGTTCGTTTACAACTTGTCTATAATACTCACCCGTAATGACGCCGCTGACAAGAAAGAATGATTAATGCAGATTTTACTACGCTAACAATACATATTAAAAATCATCTAATCGTTGGAATGCGTGTAAAAAACTTGTTCATAAACATGTTCAAATAGCACACAGGATCAAAATGACCAATCAACATTAAATATATATACGAAATGAGCACTTACGTGTTAAATGAATTCACCAACTTGTACTTTCAATTTAAGCCTCATTTGATTCCTAGCAATTAGCATCACAAAGGTAGATTTCCAACTGTCCACACTATATTACGAACTACGATTGGACTGCTAGAACCTTACAATTGGAGAAAAACCTAAGCCGAAGGCTTGCTGCCTCGCGTAGAGCGGGGGGTGGCGAAGATGATTGGTTTTCTATGTTATAAAACTCTTTATATAGCCCACTAACTTAAATTTAATTAATCTAATTAATGTCAACTGTTAAAATCAAGACCCAACCAAATGCTAACCAAAGAAGTGACCAACAAGTCACTAATTAGCTAATAAACGTCAACATATCAAGCAGTTAATTTATCTGTCTAATTTGTATCTTTACATTATCAATATAAAACTCGATTGAGTATCCTGCTGATTTCAATCAACTCAATTCAACAATCACGACATTTAGTTTCATACATGAAATGTACCAACGGGGCCACTCTATGTGTGTGACCTTTTGGGCTCGTGATAATATTAGTCAGATAATAATATAATCGTCCATTATTATTATTATCACGATTATGCATGGATCTGTTAACCGCATAACTCTTGATATTATCATGAGTGCCATTTACTAATTTACAATTACTATTATTGAACACTCCGCTTTGAGTAATCTCTTTACCAGTTGTAACCATGTTACAACTATTATCAAGAATGGGCATAATTAAATAACCAATATACACCGATTTCAACATCTAATTTTGTCCATGGATTCCATTACTTTACAATTCCTTTATCCGGCGATCTCTAGTCATCACAGTTAAAGTATGCAGTCGTCATGAAACAATCTAATTTCTTTTACTCGAAATAGACTTAGGTACTATGGCTTCCTATTAAACCAATCAATCTCAAACTATCATGAGGCTCCGAGATCTATTCAGATATTAAGGATGGATAAACTCTTTATAATATATCAAATCTACTACTATACTCATTAAGTGCTACCTAACATATGCCTTTAGGATCCGTGCTTAAGGCGATGTTTGACATAGTCAAATCACGTAGCTTATATAACATAGATAGTTATACATTGAAGTCTAAGAATCGCTAAACTTAACAAATTTAAGCAAATATAATAGATACGTATATATTATATCTTCTATGATTTTGCAGCTTCAATCCAAATTTCACAAGTATAATCATAAGATTGATTAGGCGATAAGCTCTCATGATCCAAACGATCATCAATCAATCACTATGTCGGGTCATCAAATACTAGTCGCTCAAAACCAAAGAACATCCACTAGGAAAATGACTATCTTATGTTTCTAGACTCAAGAGTTGTCAACGCTACGGCCAGGCCCCCCTGTAAACCATGTGACTGCAGATCGGGATTATTATTAAACCAATCGTGAAACAATAAATGACTATAATACTAAGGGATTACACATTCATATAATGTAAAGCTAATAATTTAGATTGTAAAACAAGAACTATTTTGTTCAATTAATTGTTTAACTTATTCTAGAAAGTAAACAACCACCCCACCTAACCTTGCATCGCTTAGTTTCTTCTTCGATCTCGTGAAATCAAAACCTTAATTTAATCGTGAGAAGAGCACAACTCGAGATGCTTGCTCATGTCCACGAACCTTGCTTGCATTAAACTCTTAGGTCCTTTTAAGACACGCCCACCGAAAGCGTAGCCAGACTATAATCATATCATAATCCAAAAATTACTACTCAGAAGTAGACTTTTACATCCATCCGCTCGGTCTCAACCATGAATATATTAGTCGTATATAGCTATAAAAAATGGGTTTTAAGCCTTGCCACAATCTTGCTTGAAATTGTGGACATTACCTATCCGGGTCCGCTTCCTCCCAAATATCCACTTACACTCAAAAACCCACTCATTTTGCATTTCTAGTGATTATCTTAGATTTTGTGCGCTTAGCTACTTGGGGCTACTATCGGGCGTGTTTGCTAACAAATTAAAAGTTGCTAAAACACACTGCCTTATCAAATACATATTCTTTAATTTATCTAAGAGTATATCAAACCCAACCCTATTCATGAAATTTTACACACTGCCTTATATAATGCATTAAACCGCCCATACCACTATTCCTTTATCTGGGCTTCTAGGCGTAAGATCAACAACCGACGTCTATTTCAGAATTCATAGTACTTCTATTTCTAACTGGCTGGCCTTTAGTGAAAACTCCTACAATTCATATTATGGGAATCGCATCTACTATAGTCGTGATGTACAATACATGATCCCTGAGTATGGCTAATGGGAACCATATTTGTCATGGTAATAGATTCCAACCACTCTTCACTCATTCGAGGTCCTTACTTAGAAACGGACCTCTAATAGAGTTTGTTCACAATAAGAATCGCTTCATTAGAGTTTAATCTATGATAGATTTTATTCACCTCAAGCTTCATGACGTATTATAACTTAACAAGCAAATGTCTAAGCTTATATTTTATGACTAATATAAAGATATGTCACATTACATGCACTGATCTTACAATGTACAATAACTTCAATACACATTATACATTTCAAGATTCCAATAGAATTCCTTTAGTACTCAACAATGTACAACACATTACGTGGCAAATAAGGCCCCACTAACCTTTAAGGAACTCAAGGTTCACCTTCACTCTTGGTTAATCAAAACATCAGATGAGGATTTTAACTCCATTATACCGCAGATTCTCAAGTTTGCAACTTGGAATACTAAATAGCATACAACATTTTTATTCTCAAGCATGTGAACTCCAAAATAACAAAGCATCCATCACCGATCATTACTTAGAACATTCTTTGATCACTCATTACATAAACACATGTTACAACACGGGTAATAAGGGTACCTCTGAATATAATGAAAGATAGAATACATTCAACTTGGTCAAAAACCAAATGTCTCATCATTAGTGGATTAACATTTATCATAAACTACCATCTCATGCAAATAGAGTAAGTTATATATACCGAATTAGTGTATTCCAATTCTATTTCACCTTTATTAACTCAGTCATCTATTTATACATTTATTCATATCATCATGTATCTTTGCATTAGGCGTTAAGAATGCATGTGAATTGTCACATAATGTCCGTGATATAACCCAAGTGGTTCTAACACCAGATTTGTGTCTCCTAATGAGCCACTTGAACGATTCAGTTTCATATATTTAATTTCACTTTATCATAATGAAGATACTATACATACAATATAATTCTATAAGAGATGGAGAAATAACACTACTCAGCTTATTACTTGATGACATAGTCTCAATAAGCAATAAAATTATGTCTATTTCAAAGGACATATTAACTTGCCCATTCAGACGCTTTCCAAAGTTTGTTTTGCCTAAACATAACCTCGAATTGTTCCCACCGTTGAGTATGAATAAATTTAATTTAAAGGTAGGTGCAACTTTCAATATGTGGAATCGATTCCATTCACATGCTTCAACTACATTGAACACAATTCTTACTTGTATCACTCAACTAGAGACACATCTAAGGTAGAATGAAATTACTTTGGTATACAAATTAAAAGATTTCATCCATTGTATTTTAACTTCATTAAACACAATTCTTTACTTACGTATCTTAGCAAGCACGCCTTTAAGATTGTGAGTGATGTCTCATTCTTTGGATAATGGCATTACCTATGCTGCATGATACTTAATTTATAACTTGATATTATTTATACGGTCCTCCCCACACTCTATCATCAATTATATCATTCACACTTACATGATAAACTTGTATGTGAGCATATAAACCGAATCAAGATTAACGAACCTCCATCAATTCAGAAAAGAAGTCGAATTAATTTATGATTAAACCTCCCAAGTCTTATTAAATTCATTTGCCACAAGTATCACTCAACATTTGTTATTCAAAATATCATGTCTTTCATAAGAAATACAAGTTCAAAGAAAATAGCTTCTAAAGTTTCAAACGATGATTTAGAATTGCGTGCTCTTATAACGTAGTCACCCATCATTACAAGAGCTCAATTCTTTCGTGGCCTTTGTACCATGGCTACTACTGTACTTGACTCAGAATCACATCAAAATCATGAGCTATCCATATAATGACACGATTTAATAAATCATTTCAGATACAGGTTTTATCAAACCTCCCTCCTTCTATCAGTTAAATATTCTTCTTGCGCCTAATATTTGAAATATTGAAATTAATCAACTTCAAATCATAGTTAGTTCTTGTGCATTCAACTTACAAGCATACGCGAACCAAATGATAACATGTCGGCCCGTTATACAAACCAAAGCTACGCCATCACACCACATGAACAAAGATCATCTTGTTGATTTAAACTAGATACTAATGACATGTCTTCAAACGACAATAACATTCAAGATCATCCAAATGCTTGTCTCAATTGAGTTATAAAGAGATTAAAACTATTCATTTAACGCTTGTATGGTGGCTACAGAACAATATAACATATTACCATAGCATCATCACCTTTAACTAAGATCAAAATTAATTACTCAATCACGTCACAAGATTCTGCCTTCACTTGAAACTGCCCATGTAACGGGAACATGACTAAACCAAGTATCGGTGGTACTTGTTTCTCGCTCTTTATTAGCATAACCATCTTCAATGGTTATATAAAAATGCTTATATTTATAATACTCATGTTACCACAAGTTTATGAATTTCTTCTTAACTTGTTTTATTTACAATAAAGTATGTTTTACCCAATTAATAATGAATAGTAAATTCAGTTGGTACACCGCAAAGGAAATATGCAATCATAGATAGTAGCTCAAACACATCTAACATATTACAAATTATAAATATTATAATCTGCACTTCCAAATCTCACAAAATGTATAAGGTATCCAAGATCCGTTGTGGTTGGAATCCAAACGGCAACACTGCAACATTTTGAATCCCAGCACAACGGTAGATTAACTAATCAATTGTGTAAATCGTATACCCTATTGAATGTATCACCGACTACAACGCAAGTGGAAATCGGGTTAAGCTACCAATTAAACCACGTTTAGGCTTGAATGATCATTTGAGCCCATTGAACGTTGGGGCTGAAATCACTTCAACATGATCCATATTTAAACATGCTCACACGACACCAAGACACCTAATACAAACAAGTGGCCCAAGAATCGTGATGTTGCAATAACTTTAAAATTGGTTTGATACGTCGCTTAAATTTTAGTGGTGAGATTAATATTATTTGTTATTATTTAACATGTCATATAGCACATACTCAAGTAATATGCACATCATGAAAATAAGACAACAATACACATCTGGTGAGATATAATGATATGAATTTAAAAATAAAATAGACCTATTACAACACTTTTACAAAGTGTATTTATCAACATAAGACCTCGGCTCTCACATTTTGTAAAATGATTGTATTCTTCACTGGAACTCCAAGTTTGCTATGTCTTCCGGTGAAGCTAATCTCAAATGCTTCCACAACAAGACATATTTTATCAACCAACTAAGATAACACGCCAGATCACAAAAATAAACAGTCAGAACAACATAACTCAGAATGGTTCAATAAACTGTCAGCAAACCGTATTTAAACAAACACAAAACTAGGCTTGGCATTAATATATCCCCTTCATTCTATTTACAATGTATAATGCAATAATTTAATCACATAAAATATGCATTTAATTAATACATTAAATAGTGTGGAATAAATGACTCATAAAGTCAAATAACATCATCAATGCTATTAAGTGTGAATGCAATAAACACACAGTTAATATGCAATAAACATGATCTTAATATGCAATAAGTATGTAATTAATACTAATTAATAGGTCGAGACAATACCTCAATCAAATTAAATTTAAATTATATGATTAACAATCGCTATAAATAGTTTCCATTTTTAATTTTTCAAATCAAATCAAATCACATAAATATGTTTAAATGTGATTGAATTTAAAAATTCAAATTTGAATCACATAATTAAATTTATGAAATATACATAATTAAACGCATTAATTAATATATATTACGTCTAATAACACAATATATTATTTGTCTAATAATTATCAAATAATTGATTTCATATATATATATATATAATAGATGTTCATAAATTTTATATATATAATTAACTAGATATATGACAATTTTATCCTTTAAATAAATAAATATATAAAAGGATAAATAATGAAAGAGATTTATTGGAATTAAAATATTATCACTGGTGATTGATACTAAATTACTATAATAATAAAAAAAAATTTATAATAATTCACCAAAATCAAAATTAAAATTCAAAACAAATTGAATTGTGTTTTTTGCTAAAAAGTTCACCAAAGAAACACCACAAACGGATGTTCTGCCTCCGCCAGACATCGCTACCGCCAACGGGCGCGACTCGCGACGTGGTCCAACGCGGCCGACCGTCCGATTGTCACCGATTTGTAAATAACGTTATACATTTTATGAATACTAATTTTTTAGTTTTTGCATTTTAATTCAACTTTTTCAGAAACGTCAAGGGCTTTAAACTCATCTTAAAATTTAAATTAAACACAGACATTCCTCATATATTTAAAAAGGCTTTGAACTCAAGTGAAGCTGCTCTAGACTGAGTAATTCCTTGAATTCACTGATCACTTAAATGTCTAAGTTTTCACAAATAAGACAACGCCTAGAAAGTCATTAAAATAAATTAATCTAATTTAATAATGTACATATATCGCCAGAAGTTCTCAAGGTAGACGTTATGAATGGTATTGCAGCTGTTTCCTTCCTAACTACGATAACTATGTTATCGGGGACAAAGTGCTACTGAGGACGGAGACACTTCTGAAATGTGATGAGCCACCTCTAGAATGCCTACGGACGCTAATACGTCCATATAACGTAGTTTGGCTAGCTCAACGAGGACTTTGAGAATTTAAATGTGGGAGATTGTAATACCACCTGAGTGGCTATACGACAAAGACATGATTCAATCGACACTATTCATACTACCAAGATGCTTCTTCTTTTTTATGGTTCAACTCATAAAAATCCTGGTCAATGTTTTCCGTGATCACGTGAATGTAGACAAAACGCTACGAAAAATACTTCGCGCGTTTCAAGTGGCGCAGTTCATCAAATTTAATAACGACGCCCAATCGGCACGAGGCGTTATATCTTATTATTTTTCTACTACTCATATACCATTGAAAAAGACATTATATTGAAAGATTGATGTGTATAGGGAATAGAGCATCCTAATGATATAACCTCGAGTAAAATAATATTGGTAAAAACAAGACAACCGTTAATATATGTACTTGTTGTCCATTGTCTCGTGTTATATTGTTAGAAATTTATGGAGAATTAATTGTCGATTTGATCCTACAAAGTGACAAAAGAGAATTTAGTCATAGAAGTATACCAATACTACAGGTTAGTTGTTGGAAAAAGATACAATTATAAGATAGCGTTAGATTTTAACGAAATCAGAATTCAAAATGAAAAAAAGCGTCAATGAGAGATACTTTTGGGACAAATTTTATAATTTTAAATAACGAAGCGAACATTGGCTTTTGCCTGCACCTCCCGACTATGAAGCATCTTATGTATTCCGAACTTTTGTTTTATCCTAGATCTAATCAGATTTCACGCAAAGACCTAACTTTTTTTATTGTTCAGTACCCTAATTCCTCCAGATCTAATTTCACTACAATATAAGAAACGATTATATTACTCTAAAATACACATTAAACGATCACGTTATAATAAAATGAATATTTACAAAAATACTGCAGTTTATAACAAAAGACTCACCATTCAACTTTCTTCCAACAAAACAACAAAATCATGAATTTAAGAAACTATGCAAAACTGAAATTAGAACTGTAAACTAATGTAGTGAAATTTAATTACAAATTCCATTATAAATCACTACAAGTAAACCCAATCATTTGCAATTCAACAAAACGTTCAAGTCCTCAACAAAGTTCGTTCCAGATATATTAAAATAAAATAAAAATGAAATAATTAATTCACAAATTGATTAAGGGAGAAGAGAGGAAATAGGTTGGCTGGCCGAAAAAGCTCCGACCTGAAGCAGTGGATTGTTGGGGTTTAGACAGGCCTAGGGATGACTTTTGGCGGAGCTTTAAGGTTCAGGCGGGCGCAGTAGGCTGTGGAGTGAGGGTAGGGGGTGGGGCAAAGTGTATATAAGGCGAAAAAATATTGCCATTTTTAGCTCATATATTTTAACGTTATTGATAAAAATAAATATTTTACTATAACATAATCAATATTTTAAATGCCAGATTTTGTGAGTGGACATAATTTATTTCACTATATGTTATGCTGAAAAAATAGACGTAGTAAACAAGCGAGATGCTAGATAATAAAAAAGCTTCGTGATATATCATTCAATAAAGTACAAAATAAAAAGCTAAAAGTTAACACATAAATGAATCACAAAAACATATTCTATTTCAAAAAAGTTCTAAATTGATTCACGCCATCATCTAGATTACCATTTCTTATTAAATAAATTATTGCAAGAAAATTAATCATTTGAATTTAATCATTAATCAACACACCAGCCTTTACTTGGCGTAGGCGAGGCAAGTATGTTTCTTGGAGTACAACCGCATCCCCATCGGTACTAAACTACCTCGCATTCCCTTATTCATTTTTTCAGATTGTTATCATGGAGTACTTTTTTTTTCTAAACGAGCTCAAGGCTTATAGGTTTTAGTTTTTTTTGACATAGATTCTTGCAAGTCTAAAATATGAACATATAGAGTCTTTTTTTATTGTGGAAAGAATAAAGTCGAGTAGCAGTCACCAAGAGATTTAAGAACTTACATATTGAGAGAGAGAAAATATTAAATAATTTTTTTTTCTTTTGAAACTTGTTATTAGGGTATTCAAGACTAGAAAAAACACCGAACTCTGGGGAAAACATATGACTAAAATAATTTCTCAGCCAGAACAATTCTTCTCAAGATTTTAGTGATCTACACGTTTTGCCACTATCACGTCATGATGAACCGGGATAATTAAGTTGCTTGTATCAATTTTATTTTCGCATATTTCCTTCTGTCTCACATTTGTCATATTATTGTCAATCTGAACTGGGCAAATTAATACTGGAGGGATCTAAGTTCTTTGGTTGATTAGATGATGATTCAATTCACCTAGTAACTGTGTAGTGTTAGACCATATATAGAAGATGTCATTTTTATTTAGCAAACTTTACATTCTTTGAAGAATAATAAGGGAAATATCGGGTATACGACGCTAAAAATCGATCTTGAAAAATCTTTCGATACGAGTTTTCAGCAGACAAGAGATGATATAATTATCAAATATATTTATACATACAATTCAAAAAGAAAATGAAATAAGAAAGAAGATGTTGGATCCATAATGGAGAATAGGAAAGAGAACAGAGGAAGAAAATGAGGGAGGTTTTAATTAGATATTGTGGGAAATATGGAGTATGGACCACTTCATCTGTAGACATGTACAGGGGCCAATCTGGGGTACATTTGTTGTAGTACAATTAAGCCTGTGACAAATAAATCTATGGTCTAAGTGGCCAAGGCATTCCACCCTGGCTTCACCCTTTACCACAATCACAGAACTCTCCTCTGTACCCATTGCTACAATAATTAGTTTTGATCAGATCATCTTTTGTCCCCACAAATAGGCTTAATTTCTTCATGCTGCCCGAATCCATGTCAACCTGCTCAATTCCGCTTCCACTCAACTGCAATCGTGTCGTTACCTCAGACTACCGCACCCATTATATTGTCTCCTCGAATACACTTTCGGTTAATAAAATGACAGATATATATTAGATTTCTGGGGTCAACTATTAATAAATGCAAATATGTGTGGGTCATTTTAAAACAAATAGTAATTAAAAAGCATATTCCATTGACATCTAAGCATATTTCATTGGCATCTAAGGATATGCCTCCACCTCACTGAGTCAACGATGACCTCCGGCCGGTCAACATCTGGTCAACGCTGGTCAAGGACGCTCGGGCGCCGATTGTCTTCTCCGCCAAGCCGCCAAAAATCAAATAAACCTAGTCAAAAAACCCGATTTCAAGCCCAAAAACACCATTTTGTACCAAAAAACATCAAATTGCCACCGTATCTCGATTTCAAGACTAAAGACCATAGATTATAGAGTTTATCAAATTAAGCACGAAAACATCTACTTTAAACACAACCACCGAAATATAGCCAAACCCATAACAAAATTGCAGCTTATAGAGTTTATTGAATAATTACCAAGCAGGACGGGGCGGGGGGGTGTGAAGACAGCCACATTACGAAAAGTCTGGGTACGGGGAGGTCATTTTATTTTTGATTTACCTAATTAATTGTTTATTCCTTTAAACACCCCAAAACTTAATATTTGTACAATATCATGTTTGCCCTCTCATTAAAATTATTATTATCGCAATACGAATCATCAAGTAAAGTACTGGCGGTTAACCGACCATTAGGCTACCAGTGTAATCAATGTAAGCTTATTAATTCAAGAGGCACATGCACCACCACAAGAGCCTGCGCATCCCGACTCGATCAGAAATTCAGAAAGAACCGAATTCATTGGACAAAGCTCGCGATCAAGTTAAATTAAGCCCACAAATATTAGTCCCCTCCAAGTTATGTGTACCCTCCAAACATTTTTGATGCTTTTCATTTTAATTTTTATAATTTCTTTTTAATATAAAATTAATCTAATTAGATTTATTTTTAATATGGAAAATTTTTTATTATTATAAATATAAAAAATTATTTATTCAAAAATTTTTTAACAAATAACTAAAATATCAATTAAAATAAATATAAACAAAAAAATTGTGAAAAGTCCGTATTTAACTCGGATTGGTTACCATGGTCTAGTTGGTACATATTTAATCGCCAGACCCAAGCATGCCTCTCGTGCTCGATTCCCCTCGTATGAGATATATGGCTACTTCATCGCTGCACCCATTACGCGCGACTCTTCGTGCCGCTTACACAACATCTGGCAGCACCCACTCAACGAGATTACGCATCCAAAGAAAGACGGACATGAGTAGACTTGCAGGTTTCCCCAAGTTTACTTTTTCAAAGTTTTGCGCCTCATTCGCTTATATATTGTAATTTAATTAAGATTCCTATATTGTGATGAGATTTATAACTTCTATAGTTAGGAAAAAAACCCTGTATCATTTGCCAAGTTCGTGGGATTCACAATTTACAATGATTTTTGTACAAATAGAGTATCCCCAACATAGTACTACGTACTACTGTACTACGTAGTGTCTTCCCTCTAGTGCCTGCTTGTTTTCAGGGTAATTAAGTTCTGAAGATTCGTTTTTACTGTTTTTTCTCACTCGAGTCTTAAGGCATGGCACATCACACTTTTGTTCAGTTTCCTAAGACTACCATCAATAAGATGTCCCACTAAGCCTAATAGAGACTATCGGAAATTGATACGCTGTTTTTAAATTTTAATTCATCAATAAATCTAGATTTATTCTTACAAAAGGATAAAAAGCGAGACTTTGCATCTAACAGAGTGACTATCAGAAGTTATATATTGTTTAGTTATCTTATATTTTAAAATGATTTTGGAAATATAATTTATATGAGTATTTTTTATTTTAAATCATCACAAATAAAGTAGGATTGTTTATTCGGACAATTTAAATTATTTTATATTTTACTAAAAATTGATATTAATTGTAATGAAGGGAAAGAGAATAATAACGACAGACAGCTTTTAATGAGCCAGAAAAGACGTATGGCGATATTCATTATACATAGTAATAACTGACGCGAAAGCTGTATTTATTCTTTTTGATACCTCTATTGAGATAGTGCGTGGGCATTCCTCTACTAAAAAGAAATGAACAAAACATTTTATAATAGGCACTATTTGTTACCATCCACAATTAATAAGGCGAATAGGTTAAGATTTTATATAGCTTGTTATCCAAAATCCACAATTAAATTAATTATTCAACTGGTTACATAGATTTATAAATATTATAATTTAATTGAGATAAAAAATAATATTATAAATTACCAATGCTCATTGTGAAGAATATCAAGGACTCATAAAATTAAAAGATTGAAATTGATCGATAAGGAGGTACAAAAGAAAAGCTCAGCTGACGGCTGGCGAAGTTTCTGCAAAGAAGCTATAATCCGATTGGCTTTATTTACAACTTCTCATATTGTAACTATACTCGCTTCTATGTTTCAGAGTCATCTCACAGTTTACTTCGCTCTTCAATGTTGTCTAAACTGCTTTATCAATTTATTTCAATCTAACTAAGATCGACAATCGTCTTTGTTAACTTAAGTAAGTGATACATATGCAATCCTTTTTCATTTTCATTGGTCTTCTGTTCTTCTATACAACTTTATATAGTGGGAGAAAAGTTGAATTTCTTGGAAAAGATTCTTCGAAAGAAATTCATTCGACTCGGCCTCTAACAAGATAAGCATAACTTAACCTTATCAGTTTTGATCTCTCATGAATTCTAGAAATTAAAGAGTTTGTTTCATCCTTTTCGATTTTGATCTTTTATGAAACCTATACACAGCCTAATTCTAGCGTAGTTATGTTATTCTCTATCAGTTGATATGTCTTTCACATACAAATTCCATATGCCGGTAGCTCCTAATCGAATCTCTACAAGAATTCTAGTTTCCATTAATGAATTCAAACTATTTGAATTGTTCATTAACTTATGTATATGTCAACTATTGTAGATCCGGAGAATCTAAAGCATCATGATTAATGAGAATGATTTTCTAGTACAAGAATCACCTTGATTTATGCACCGCTATCGCAATATCGTAAACATGGACTTTTACATTCGATTAATCATTTGTGTTATGGTAGTTATTTATTCCTTGATAAACTAGTTATCTTTGGACTAATTAAGTCAATATCCACCCATTTGGAACATTTAAACTATCTCCAGATCATACAAATTCTAAATTATCATCTTTGTTGTTCATGGTTGTATCCTTAAAAGCATCACCTTTCATTAGGATTAGAATTGTAGTAACAACAAGTTCATGTTCAAGTCTTATCATTTGTCAACTATTTGATTTTGGTGAAAGTTTTATAATAAGATCTTGAATTTAAACAATTATGGAAAAATCTCATATCACATCTAATGTGACGTTTGATGTTGATTAGTCGAGTATACAATCTTTTAGTGTGTGTGATTTGTTAAAGTGAATATGTGTTTCGAATTTATTAGATGCAACTAGTTCATCTAGAAACATAGAGTATACATTCTTTTAGTGTGTAAGCTTTGTTAAGTGAATATGTGTTCCAAGTTTATTAGATGCAACTAGTTCATCTAGTAACATACTTCTTTAATAATTTAAATAATATTAAATATTTATTTAAGTCAACTCTCATTCATTTGAACTATTCAAATGTTCTTCTTGTATTTCTAAAATACAATAGTAGTACATATATATATATATATATTTATATTTATTTTACTATGTTATCAGACTAACAATAAAGCGAGAAAGTGTTTCCATTTATTTGTTTCCATAAATATTCTATTTATGACTTTAATACCTTTGCTCCAAACATTTAATCTAAGTTAGCGATGCTATGAATAATTTATGATTTCACCTGCCAATTAATAATGTCGGTGAGGCATTCAATGTCCCTGCTGTAACTTTTCAATGATTTAATTGTTATGTAGCTACATATCAATGCATGATAACGTTTCCGATATCGTAAAGTATCTAAAGTTGTGAAATGGAGTAAGAAAAAGTCATGGATATGGTGTTGGCCAAACTCTAATATCCCATAATGAAAAATCACTAACTTGCTCATCTAGATGCTTAGTATAAATGTACACATCCCACATCTAATTATTGCGAACTTTCATCTCTAGTCTATTTCTATATATAGACTCCTACCTCTCTAGAAAAGAGGATTAGAAGAAAAAGATTAAAGGCTTTATATATATATATATTAAAAGTTTAGTCAAATATTATTTCCAATTACTTAACCAAAATGAAGGGCATCCTTCATTTTTTCTCAAAAGGAAGTCGGGTCCTACATCAGCACAATAATACAACCCACCAATGACATATTTACACACCCTCGGATGACATTTATTATTATATTTACACACCCAGTACCTTATATTCCTAGGCCAACGGTTGTCACCACAGTTTAAAAAGTAAATAATAATATCGTAACAAAGTATATCCACAACTACCGACAGCTGTTCACATATCGCTGTCGATTTATTTCCTTTAGCGTGGATGCACCCGTCTCCTAATTCTAACTTAGGCAATCGGAGACCCTTCTCGAGGCGTATACCGATTGGATTTTTGCAGTCAGTCGGTAGAGGTAGCCTGAAGTCAAGAAGATCGTAGTCCTCTCAACAAGTGCTTTTCTGTTTACCAAATGTATAGGCAATCGGAGGACTTTTGGCTGCCAGGTAAATCACCGCTATTTTTAGCCTAAAAAATTTGGCGCCCACCACGGGCTCGAAGCTCGGTAGCCTCAGATTTATTCGCCATTGGTACGCTGTCGGAACGTATCCCAAGTACTAAATTCAGGGATTAGGATCCGATGACCTATTAGAGTGTTGTGACTTTGAAACTTGATCAATGGCTAGAGTGAGAAAAACTACTAGGAAAGATGGGTCACCCCCAGCCACTGTTACTAAGAGATAGCCGAGGAAGGCACCAGGGAGACCACCAGTCCCGATGCTACACCTCCAGCTGGGAAATTGTCCAAATTAGACACCCGACACCCCGGGGAACATGAAACAAGTTCTGCCCATCGTACTGATAGAGACCATCCAACCTCTAAGGCTACTACCCAATGCCGGGATTCGCACTATGTGAAAAGTTCCATCCGACCTGCTGAGATTTAAGGCAAATAATCGGTTAACTAGCGGTAAGAAAAGTTGTTTTACAAGTTTCCGCTGCAAACTACGCATCATGTTAACTTACTTACGAGCAGTTCGGATCGAGGAACAAGGTTCCTCAGAATCGCAACAAATGATCTGGACAAACGAATTGAACATAAGTTGAAACTGCATCTGGGGATACTAGCACCGTAGAACTCAGAAGTCGATCCTGCCAGTTAATCCAATTAGCATAATCGGGTCAAGGATTATGATCCCGGGAAAGGCATAAGGATGCTGGTCCTTCCCAAGTATGATTGTGCTGGAGACCCCGTGGCTCATTGTCAAAATGTTAGAGATTTGGTGAAGTTTATTTCGAAACACGATGAAGTATTATGCCAATCCTTGCCGACAACTCTGGAGGGTCGTGGAAAGACTTGGTAATAAGCCACCGGTCAATAATTTATACTTTTCATCAATCGGGCCGAATTATCATTCAAGGATTTCAAAGATAGGAGGCCACCTGGACTTTCGTCATCTAAATGAGGATCCATCAAAAGAGAATGGTAGACTTGGCAGAGGTTTCTGACCTGTTCAAGCCGAAAAGACTATAAATACGACATTTGTACACTCAAGCCAGCGACATCGTCAGGTAGCGTCTGGCGGGACAGTTCTCATAAGCCTTAGCTAGAAAAGATTTGACCAAGATAACATTCTCTGAAATCTTGGCAATGGCCAACACATTCTCAACTATATGTTATCGGTCCGACAAGAGGACCGAGGACCGTGGACTGCTAGTTACCGGTTCTATTGAGGACCGGACAGGTTACCGATCATTTTTTGGACCGAACCGTCCGATACCTTACCATGGATACTGATCCCGTTTCCGGACCGGGTTCCGACCATCTAATCTAAAATTTCCAAATAAAATTAGCCCAATATACTTAAATTCAATATCTCAAACTCAACCAATATTCAACTTTGAGGACTCAAACTCAACCAATATAGCCGAACATCAAAGTGAACAACTATTCATATTTACCTTTACTTTTCCTATTTTGAATTGTGTTCAATATAAGAAATCAAAATATTTATATAAAAATTTACGCTCATATTTAAAAGAGGCAAATAGAAAGCGAGAAGGGAGAGTGGTTTCATGTGTAACAAAGAGAAAAAAGTGGACGGGAAGGGTCTAAGGATCGTAAGGAAAATTAGAAGGAACGGCCGGAACGGGAGGGAGATATTACGGATCTCTACCGCTTTAACGGTCCGATCCGACGATCTGGGCCAAATAAAATAACCTAAACCGGTCATAGCTTAAGTAAAGGATGGATTAATGGGATCGGCTCCCAGGCCGGATCCTGCGCTGATTACCCGCCCAAGAATGTACTCTATCCAAGAGATACGAACGAGTATCAAGAACGGGCGCGCGACGTGACGTGATCGATAAAGTTTCATTGCTCTGAAGAACTTAATCAAAGAAGAGGAAAGCACATGACCGTTTGGGTTCTTATGGGACTAGACAGAAGCAGAGACCTCCATTACAACCACCGATCCGGGCGCCCCTTCCTCTTACTAGATCCTTGGGAGAGATTCTGAATACAATGGAGAAGGAGAAGATCCTTCGACGGCAAATCCTAGAAAGGGATATCCTAGACCTAGGTATCGAAACCTGTATTGTCGATTTCACAAGAATCACGGCCACGACACTCAGGATTGTAAGAACTTGAAGAGGAAAGTAGAAATTTTGGTTTCTTGGGGATACCTTAAGGACCATCCGATCCGAAATGAAGATAAGCCAGAATGACGGTTCAACAACAAACCGTGAGTAGCTGGCAATCAAATCTAAATGAGGAGAAATCAAGACCTAAAGACACCAGCCTCCTACCAAATAAAGTGAGAGAAAAAACAGTCGGTAAGGCATCGTGACAAAAGTTAAGGAACTCCTTCTACCTATAAAGTTATTATAAATACTATCAGCAGGGCATCACGAGGCGGCGCGATTCCTCAAGCCAACGTAAGACGAGATGCCAATATGAAATAAAATACGGGCACTCCCCCAAAAGGTCTTGTACTTGCTTCTAATGTTCAATTTTCGACGTAAGATACGGAGAAAGGAGAAGGATTCCGTGGATACCCCAAGTAGCGCTGACATCAAGCAACCTACTCACACTTTCAACATATTGAAAAGAGAGGGCACAAAGTTAGAACCTATTAAGACCTCTCTAATAGGTTTTGGAGGACATGAGGTGGAAACCATAGGTAAAGTTAGACATGAAGTGATACTGGGTGAATTCCCCAAATGTGCAATCCATGAGGTTGATTTCTTAGTCGTTGACTTACCATATCTTGGCTACAAATGGAATATCTGCAGGCCATCCTCCTTAAGTTTAAAGTCACAGAGGCCCATATTGCCTAAGTGTGAAGTTTCCGGTTCCAAAAGGAGAGGGAATCTTGAGAACTGAACAAAGGATAGCACGAGAATGCTATTTAAATTTAGTAGAGCCACCAAACAAAATAGTCCGAGGCCTGATCCGACGCAAACCTCGAAATAGACTACGACTACTCTATCAAAGTCGGTAGAACCAAGTTCTTCGAATGATGAAAGACTCAAAGTCCCCTAGAAAAATAGGCATAAGAAGCCCAAGCAGATAAATATGTTGGAGGTTCTAGATATCAAGATGGCACAAAGCGTATAAAGATAAACTACCAACCCGTGTGAGTCGTGGCAGTACCTTTTGACTTGGGGAACCCGGAGAAAGTCAGCTAGTAATTAGCTAATATGGATACGTAGCAATCTATATAATTAATCGCTCTTCTTTGAGAGTTTGTTGAAGTATTAGCTTGGCTTCCCTCAGATATGCCTGCATATCGCCTCAGAAGTTGTACATTGGTCAATGTTTATCCTAAAGTAAAACCGCAAAGCAGCAAGGTAAACTTCAGTCCTGAGAAGATCACAGCCATAAAGGAAGAGATAGACAAACTAGTTGACATTGGATGAATCGAAACTGTATATTATCCCGATTGGGTAGCAAATGTTGTTTTCGTAAAGAATCCCGGTGGCGAATGGCATATGTGCATCGACTTTACCCACCTTAATAAAGCTTGTCCAAAACATTGCTTCCTCTAATTGTAATTTAGAAAGACAAGCCAACTTAAGCTACTGGCCTGAGGTTTTGATTTCTCAGGCTTAAAGATACACGATCCGAATGGATCATAAAGATATTGAAAAGACAGCTTTCATCACTGAGTTTGGCCTCTATGGCTACGATGTCATTCCTTTTGGTCTTAAAAATGCTGGAGCCACTTACCAACGTATGATCAATAGGGTGTTCAAAGGACAAATCGGGCGTAACATGGAAATATATGTCAATGAAATGCTTGTCAAGATCCGAAAGAGTAGAGAACATCTCACAAACCTGAGGGAAACGCTTGAGACCTTGAGAAAATACAAACTAAGCATCAACCCAAAAATGTGTGCATTCGGTGTGACAACAGGAAAGTTCTTAGGCTACATGATAAGCCAAAGGGGGATAGAGATCAATCCTATCAAGATTCAGGAAATCCTAGATATGAAGCCCCCAAAGTTTATCAAGGAAGATAGAACTGTTCTGGAAATTTTCCCCTGCTTCAAGTCATGGGAAAGGAATTTTCCATTTTCAAAAAATAACGGGACCCAAAGAATTTTCAATGGCGAGAAGATTTTCAAAAGCTTTCTAGAGTCGAAGTTTACTTAGTGGGTTTCACTCTTGTTACCAAGATCCTTGTCGTAAATTTAATCATGTAATTTAGCAAAGATTTCATTATACAAGAAGTTCTGCTGTTTAGTGATGAGGATAAGGCTCGGCCGTATACTATGTAAGCCGAAGCTGCATAACATATTTTATCCGACGATTGAAAAATTCTCCAGGCTAATGTAACCGGCCGGAAGCCTCAAGCCTTATTTCGAAATACACCCGATCATCGAGACACCAACCAACTGTCGAGAACTATATTTCGTAGTTTCAAATTTGTCCGAAGAATGGTCACTGGCAATGAGTTGGGAGAGTTTGACATTGAATACTAACCTCGACCAGCAATTAAAGGTCAGACCTTAGCAGACTTTGTCCTCGAATGTACCTCTCGTGCACCCAGGCTGCATGTACATTAAAGAAAATGAAAAAATATAAGTCATCAGATGATGAGACTTGGACCATTCAAGTAGATGGAGCATCTAACAAAGGAGGAAAAGAGTCGAGTTACATGCGCTCGATGGCATTCCACATTCCATACCATCTTAAGTTAGAATTCGAGGCTATGAACAACGACAGCATGAAGGCCTTACCTAGATCAATCACTTTCTAATGGCTTAAGAAAGTAGGGTTCAAGTGATTCCTAGTGGTGAATCAAGCTACCAGATGAATGCTCATCATTGTTAAAATCCTAGCAAGTATGAGATCATGTACACACGAGAAAATCTGCTTCAAAGTGATCATATCCTCACTTATTCCAACGAGCACAGATTTACTCTAAAAAAATAGCACGCCTTATGAGAAAGTCATACGTTATGCACCTATCAAAGTAGTGACTCGTCGTGCCCATGAAGTTGTTGGAAATTCTAAATATACAATGAAGCCTAATCGGACAACTGTCGTTGATTATCGACGGAATACCTCCCAACCGATAAAATGAAGCTAGGCGCCTAAGTATAAAGGCCAGCTTGTATAGCGGAACCGATGGGACATGGAAGGAGGTACATGCAAAGCGTTATGGAAACCAGCGGTCGCAAGATTGTTATTATTGTAGAAAATCCCTACCACAAGGATATTATCGTCTCTCTACGGTAGCATCGGACAGCGCTCGAACGCTGCCGCGATGAAGTTAACACCATTCAACAAATCAAATGCCTCTTCAACTAATTTCATCCCTCTAGTTAGGCCTCTTCCATTTGCTCAGTGGGGAATTGACCTCCTTGGTCCATTTCCAACCGCACCAGGCAACATGAAATCATGCATCGTTGCCATCGATTATTTCACAAAGCTCGGGTCGGTGCCAAAGCGCTAACAACTACAAAGGCATAAATGCTCTAAAGCTTTATTTGGAAACAAATAATGTGTAGGTTCGAGTGCCTCTTCACATTGTGACCGACTGTGGCAAGTAATTTCAAGGCAATTAAATAATAGCTCTTTCGAGAGGTCGGATCCATCATCACACTACTTTACCGCCATCTCAAGCCAATCTGGCCGATAGAGTAGATGAACCAATCCATCATTCATGGAATTCAACCAAGTTTTCAGGAGTCGGGCCAAGGATCCACCTAGAATCTTATGGGTGTCCGAAGAATGATCCCACTACCATCGGGAGTAAAACCCCTATTCATCCTCTGCTGGCAATTTTAAGCAGTCACCTGCCGAGATTTGACTCCAAGCTTGGCGGATGTCGACTTATGATCCTATGGTTAATGACCAATGTCTCTGCAGTGAACTTGATCCCACCGAGATAAGAGATGATGCCTACTTCCAAAAATTCAAGATATAAAAACCCTGCTTTCAGGATACTATAACAAACGGGCGTACAGAATTTCAAAGTGGCATCATATCATGGAGGGCAGAGTGTCATGCTCGCTTAAGTCAAATAAACCACTAAACATGTATGGGCCATACGTCGTGAAGAAGAAATATGGTCCGAACACTTATGTTCTTTCTAAGCAGGATGGCAAACCAAAAGAAAGGACGCGGAACACTATTCACCTTGGCAAGTATTATGTCTAAACCATTCATCGTTACAGTATTTATGGATTTATTTATTATATCATTAACCTTCATATTCTTCGATGTTTTAAACTCATCAACAACTTCCTTCTATACTGAGTTTCAGCTTCAACGTAAAGATATTTGGTGACAATCAGATTCTTCTTTAAGAGATTTTACTCGATCTTAAGCGCTTGTCTTCCTTGCATACTGTATGCCGCTTAAGACGAGGTAAATCTCTTAAAGAGAAAAGTTCCCGATTATTAAGCATAATAATGCTACAATGAAACGAGAGCTCTGCATTCAAGTTAAGGAAGCGCTTATCGAGTTTAAGACATCAAGACATAAAAGAGAGGTCATACATTTACGCTGGTATCAAAGGAGTGTTTTTGCCGAACAATTCAATGTCCACCGGTGGTCGATTGGTTTGAAAGACATGGAGCGAGGACCACCGCGTGGCGCGAGGATAGATCTGTAAGAGCATCCTATAGCGACATTTCTCATCCTTTTATCTCGACAATACCATGTTGACGCCGAAGATAACTTGGACCATCGATTTAATTAGATTTCTTCTTTATTGCTTTTACCTAGTTGCTCATGTTATTTGATTAACTGTTCCCCAGATTCCGTACTTTGATTTACATACTCTCCATAGTAATTTTGAGAAGCATATCTCATGCATTCTTTTTTTGCGGGATGCTGATGTATCTTTCACAGGTTCATCACTCTTGCCAAAGAACGTTTTAGTGGATTCGAATATCGCTTACACTTAGTCTCGGAGGGCAAAGAATCTGAAACAGTTTCATGGGACCTCTTCTTGGCACAAGGAGTAGTAGACTCTGTCATATTAGTCATTCTTTCAAGATTATTTATAACCGGTTGCATCTGATCTACCAATAACTTTGTAAAAAGAAAAAATGAAAAGTTAGACTATACATGATAAAGTCAATCTTAAAAGACAAAAAAGTCAATCATGAAGGGAGATATGAAATATTACCGAGATCGAAATTAGCGACTTTAGAGTTGGTAACAACACCTAGTCCTAAGGATGGCTCCACCGCATAAAATAGTAGGATCTACATAGTAATTGTACTTCCCTTTCAGTTTCTCAAAGTCTTCCATTTTTACAGGAGTAAGAGTGATCCTTAGGAGATGAGCTTGTGGTTCTACCTAGTAGGGATGTGAACCTGCTTGTACTTGCTCATCCAAAACCAGAACCGACGCCAATATCATCAAAAAGTGTAACACATTTAAATCCGTTGCGAACATGTAAAGCCTTTGAGGCACCTTGCCAACCATACATTCATGCACAACCAGGAAGGAGGAGCCAACTGGGATGGACATATATTTCTATCCTTGAGGATCGCCAGAAGAGCAAGATGAATGGGCATACGGAAACCCTAACTAATACATTCTTTTGGCATGCCAAATCGCCCACCGGGCCGACTAAGTACTGGATCTACCTTCATGATGCTGACTTGTGGGCCACCATCTTGAGGAAATTGGCGTTTACTTGGGGCCACTGTCTTATATAAGTTAGTTGTTGTAGTCTCACATCCATCTGAGCGGACGAAATGCTCCTGCAGAAAGCAGGCGTATTTGTACTCGTATATCTCGGTCGTCAATAACCATATTCAGTAATGAGTCCTCTAATGAGTTACCTTAGTTTCACTCATGGTTAAGTCGACAAGTTCCCCGGATGTGGATGTATCGATAGTAATATTCTCAAAAGAACCACCAAAGACTAAAATTAAAGTTCTTCTTTTATTTCTTCTTCTAGTTTGATCTTACTAAGTTTCAAGTTCTTGGAATGAACATCACCTCACTATCTACGCACGCATGCTTCCACTATGCTCAAGATCCCAGCCTCACTAGCTAGCCGCACAGATGCTTCCATTATGTCGTAAGATCCTAAACACTTTGCAGTACTGACATTGTCATCCCATTCAAGATCTCGCATACAATACGTCAGCATTCATCGTTATTCTTCACTAAGAATGCTGGGGGCCGTTGTCTTTTTACCGGCACTGATCACAATCATAACGGAGTATATTCATGGTCAAGAGCATTGAAAGTAGTAAGGCAGTACATGGAGTTCTGCTCAAAGATTGCATCATCCGACCTCTCAAGACCCGTCTACATGGAACTCTGTAGAACTCCATCGGGTCCCTCCGGTACCAAGAATAAATCCCCGACTTCGGGCTTGCATGGACACTCAAGAATTAAACATGGAGACGATCCAGTGGACATCCACAGATGCAGGCACCACCCCCGCTTTGTCGCGTAAAACCCGGCACAAGAGTGGTGAAATGGGAAAATTATCCAACAGGCATCCAGCACGGATGCGCCACCACCCTTCTTCTCATATTATCCGACTTTTGTATCCTCCGTGGGGTTATCCCGACGACAAAACTGGTTTCAATACCTATCAAATTCTCGTTGTTTTCCATACTTGCATTCAACAAGAAAAAACACAAAAAAAAAAAAAAAAACGAAATCAGGAAAGAATTGGAGAAAAATCTAATCAGTTTTTGTGTAAAAATTAGCGAAAAGCGGAGGCTATTTAGCAGATTTGACAAAAAAATATGTCCGAAAAAATATGAAAAAATTACATAAATTCTAGTGGCTCAAAATAAAGATCTTAAAAAAAAATCTATTATATTTAATGTGAGTTAATAGGAAAATATTCTCGTGAAAATTTTAAAAAATTCCATAAACTACAACTTAAAAATAATTTTCATCAGAAATTTTTTGAAAAATACTGGAAAAATTAAAATTGAATTATTTACCTTTTTTGACATTTTCTTGTAGTTTTCCGATACTGATGGACCTTGACAAAATACTGAGGGATGATGATTATTTTACGTAGATTCTATGAGTTTTCTTAGATATTAGAAGTTAGAAACTCAAAATATTAGGAGGAAAGGATGAAGAAAGAGATTTAAATGGCTTAAAATAGTTAAACGGAGCAGAACTCAGGTTTCAGAAATAGTTCAAAATTGAACACTTTTCATGATTTAAATATTTTTAAACCTCCAACATCATCCATACACGTGCAAGTCCCTCAAAAATAAAATAAAAATATTTTTGACCCCTTAAATGGTTTCAGTCAAGAAATTAAGAAAAATTAGATTTTGGACCCCAAACTTTATTTTGAGAAAATTAACCATAAATTCTACCAAAATTTGGATATCAAGAGGTGTTTCTTATTAAGACCAAATACTTATCACTCATATTTATTCATTTGTCATATTTCTCGATCGGTGTAGACACTAAGTGAATAAGCCACTGACTAAGACAAACGGATACAACACGACTCAACATTGCTAGGACGTATGTTCCATAAAGACAAGAAAGTATTTGAGCATCATAGATTCAATATCCAAGGGGGTGTCTGCTTCCTACCGAAGCACTCCAAGTGGTCCGCGAACCTACAAAAAGACGTATGTCCAACGAAAGGTGAATGCCTCTATATACTGAACGAATGTTCCGAAGGATGTATGTCTCATGAAAGTCGAATGGCTCTATATACTTAACGGATGTTCCAAAAGGCATATGTCCAGAAAGGTGAATGCCTTGTATACCTAATGTATGTTCGAATAAAAGGAATACCGATTATTATGATACAAAGATGTGCTCAAGGCTACAGAAACACGCCCTAAGCCAAATCTAACATCGTTAAGGAATACTGGTGATCATAAATAATGCGAAGGGCATTCAACATGTCCTCAGAGGTACGGTCAACAGATTTCATTTAATTGTTACGAGTTTTGGTGGATATCATGTATGATAACGTGAGTTACATCCAAAAAACAAGTTATACAAAGCGTCTAAAGTTGCGAATTAATGAAGAAAGTCAAATATGGTGTCACAAACCTCTAATATCCCATAATGGAAAACCACTAACTTGCTCATCTAGATGTTTAGTATAAATGTACACATCCCACATCTAATTATTGCTAACTTTCATCTCTAGTCTATTCCTATATATAGACTCCTCTAGTGGGATTAAGAAAAGATTAAAGACTTTATATATAACTATTTATATTAAAAGTTTAGTTAAATATTATTATCACCACGTAACGAAGTGACAATTCTATTCCTTTTCTATCAAAAGGAAGTCGGTCCTACATCACCCCAATATTTATTAATTCGGCCGGATGACACATTTGGCATATTGTCGGATGACATATTTAAATCACCATCTCAGATTTTACACCTTTCAACACCCGAAAGTACATTATATTCATAGGCCATCAGATCAAAGATATATCCACACCTACCCGATATATATATAAGTGTCGTGATTTATTTCTTTAGGCGCTGACGCACCCCTACCGCTTGTTCTAACTTAGGCATCGGAGACCCTTCCCGCATACCCCGGTTGGGTTTTGCGTGTTGTCGCTGAGACGCAATCGAAGTCAAGGAAGACCCGTAGTCCCCTCAAAAGTGCTCGTTGACCTACGTATAGGCACCGAAACACTTTGGTTGTCGAGGTAAATCACCTGCCATTTTTTGCCTCAACAGATGATTACCTACTATGATTTTCTGAATCGTTATTCACATTTAATCTTATTATTCAAAAATATCTGAGCATCAAAGATTCCATCTCATGATCTTTCATTTATGTGATTACTACTTCAACTATATAGCCTTATTTAGATTAGATTTCAAGTCATTCACTTGATTCTTAAGCATTACATGTTTTGATGTCTATGTTTGTCAAACTAACATAATGGAGATATAATATTGTTTGCTACTTTTATGTGTAAATATTAATCGTAAATTAACCTTAAAGCATAAATAATCATTCATGTTGGAAACATAAATAAAAATGTCAATCCGGATCGCAGAGGGAAGAAACTGTATTAATACATGTCAACAAAATAGTAGTCTAAATAAACAATAGAATTGGTCATCTCAATATCTCTGCTCCGTGCAGTGTCCAGACTATATCTAGCAATCTCAACTATGAATATATTATTACATTTTAAAATGTCGGGCAGTAACGACACGTCAACAAAGAACGATCATAAAGCGAAGTATCTCAATTCATAACACGATCAGACTCCTCCGGATTACCTGCGGATCGAATCATGCATCACCGCGAAAGGCCCTGAGCAAACTTCCTCCATTTGCCAAACGGGAGTTCGAAAAATACCCTCTCCATGGGTTACCGCTATTCTTCTCGCTACCTTTTAACTTTTGCTGTGGGTCTTTGGCTGATCGGTTCGACACGACCTGTGAGAGTCCCTGCTGTATGTACCATCAATAATCTCCCTCGTTCACCGCACCTAATATGAAATTCCCCGAGTACCGAGGTAACTCGATCACTTTACCCACATCACATGATCTAGGCTTGATCAGTTAAACCTCAGTTGCCTATATATACCTGGGTAATGGTCTGAATCTATTTCTAAACTCATTCATGTAGATACATTACAACCTAGTCTCATTCTCATGATAATCCAAAAAAATCCATATACCTCTGCTTAAAGTGAGGGACCTCATCAGAAAAGTCGGCGAATCTAATTTAGCAAATCTAATTATTATTTATACTAGCGGCTCCATGAACACAAGTGACCCAATCTCTCTACGAGCATTGTATTTATTAATAACTACTTATTTATTGAAAGTGATTTATTATATTTTGTCAACTCTTACTATCATGTCACACATCAATCAAACAAGGAAAAGCATATACTAAAATCATAAGAAAAATATATATAATTTTATTGAAAAATCATAATTATTAGTAGAAAATCTTTCAAAAACTAAGTTTAGTTTCAATGAACTATTCATTATTTATCTCTCAAGTGGATCATTATCTTTAACTAATTGTTGTAAATTACCATTTTATGCTTTATGCAATTCTACAAAAGCAAAAATAACAATCTTAATAAAAAAATAATTATAGGCAATATTATCTATATTATAATAATATATTAAGTTCATGCCATCCATAAAATATAACATATTATATCATTTATTTATAAATAATCAATATTACATTTCACATACATAACGTGAACAGCTAGTAAAGAGACAATAATATCGCATGTTAAGAGATTCTGTTAAATAAACTATTTAATCCGACTAAGTGTAATGTAACTAGTAATCTAATTTCCGGTGTTCTTTAATATCTAATATCAAAATTATGTTAATTAAGATCTATTAAAAACTAGTATTTTCCAAAAAATACTAGCTTACACTTTTATGATAATTAATTTAAATTGTTATAATTAAACTCTAATTATCTAATAATCATAAGTCTCAACTTTAATTAAATTCAATCTCCGAAACGTAATAATTAAACCTATAAAAATTAGAATTTAATTAATCAATATTCATTAGCTTTAATTGATTCTAAAAAAAATTAAATTTAATCTAATCTAATTAGGAACTAATTTTAATGGGTTAAAAATAATTGATTAACGGTCGGGTCGACAATTTGGTTTGATCCGAAATAACAGTCAGTCAACCAGCCGATCATTGACTCACGACGCCATCATCACTTCTCGCCTAGCCATAGTCGACGCCTCTCGATTGACTTTCGGTCCGACATAATTCAAGAATGTAACGATGAATTTTACCATTTTAATTAATAAACTGACATAAAAATTAATTCAAAAAAATCCAAAAAAATTCTCAAAAATCAGAAATATTATTTGAAAATTTTGCACATTAAATAATTTCTAAAATAATTAAAAAACTAATTTATTTAATTAATTTAATAACATAAATCTTCTAACGGAACTAGAACACCATTAATTATAAATTGACATGAAAACAAATCTGCATTCAAGAAAATATTTTTCACATAATATCACATAATTATAATCACGCAACTGTGCTCACGCTATCAAGTGGATTCTATTAAGTATCTAAACCGCTCTAAACTATTCAGAATACCTAATCCAGAATATTTGATATACAAAACAATTAATACATGAATTACAAGTATATCGTTTCTGGACATTACGATAAAGAATGAACAAATGAGCTCACAATACCCAAGCAACAGATCCACACCATCAAGTTACCCGAACTCCTCCGTATGCTTTTACTACAATGATTAAAGGAACCGAACAAGCAGAAAACCTTTCTTCCAGTGGATTGCATATGCCAAGATTGGTAGGGTAGAGGGAGAGCTGACTTCTCAAGCCAAGAACAAATAAATGAGCAAATAACATGGGAGGGGCGGTTTTCTATTTATAGACTTCATCTCATGAATGTGCCTAAGTCAACACCAACCTGGGCTCCTCCCCTACTCCCCTGACGCCTCTAAAGTCCTTTTGACTCCTAATGTTTACTTTATCTTTTATTTTAGACCAAAAGTTATAACACGCTTATTATTAGTTTGGCTCACATTTGTGCAATATCTTAGGACGAATCGACAAGAGTAATATATTGACACAACCATTATTATCTTAATATATAGATTAGTGTCGATTTTAGTAAGCCATCACAACCCCTAATATCGATGCCGGTAAATCTAAATATTAATTATCATCCAAAAAATTATATATATATATCGAACATATAGTTTTGAATGATTAAATCGGTTATACAATCAAATTGTTCAACGGGCATTTTCATGAGATCTAATATCTCGTAATTCCAACAATTACATGGAAATCATAGGACTCTTTTGTGTGCGGAGACCCATAGTCACACCATCGAGCGCCCATCAAAATCACAATATTCTGCAAACCTCGCCCACTCAACAACCATACTAGGCCAACCCCGTGCGATGTGCTTTCCGACTAATAAAATATTTATCATTTATGTAAAACCCGAATGTAATATTCGGGTATAAATTTCATGTCCTATACGCGCCTTTTATAATTTTTTGTATAAGGGATAGGTGTTTTTCCTTTCCTTTAAAGTCACTGTGATAAATCAGATGGGCGCTGCATATAAGTATTTATGCTTCAAACATTTAAACCGAGATAATTAATAAAGTTATTAATTGTTTATGTAAAATTTATAAATTATACTTATTTATATTATAATTATTGTTCATAGTTATATATGATCCCTTATAATTTTTTAAAAATAGATTTAAAAATTTTGTTATCATGCTACTCTTCATTTTCAAGGTTTAATAAAAGAATGCATATTATATTGATTTATTTATTAGAAAACAACATTTCAATTCATTGGTAGTATATCTTATTCAGTTCATATTTCATTTTTTTTATTTTATGTATTTATTTTAACCTAGTTTAATTGACGAATATTTTAATATTTTGCACAAAACTGAATAATATCAAGACATTTTTATAAAATACTCAATTTTAGAAATGTAAATAGCCAAAGAGCCACATTAGATGTCCTCATTCAATGTGAAATATTCAAATGAAATTATATTGAAAATCGAATAAAATAGCATACACTTTTAAAAGTATTCAAGAATGATTTCTTTTTAATAAAAGCCAGAATGACTGGGCCGCCTGAAAGGAGTCATTAAGAACTGAATACTCAGAGTCAATTTGAACCGATGGACGACTACTTTAGAAATACACCAAAACGCGACAATACAATTAAGTTTTCCCCAAATCAAACAGTAAAATTTATAATCCATCACCGGTATCGAAACGACCAACCTATAAAATATACAACATATCCCAAAATAAGTAATGCCGGGTATGCTACAACAGATGATACATCTATCCAATAAAATGACAACAATGACAGCGCTTAAAGCTTCAAAATAACTGCTAACAATCAAAAAACAATGGACACCACACCAAAATTAAACTGAGATCTCATACTCCGGGACAAGCCACCTAGCCACTCGGAACAAACTTCAACAAATTTCTTGGCTCAACTACTCAACCGGGCACACAAATGAAATGCCGCCTAATGCGAAAAGTAAGCTGCCTAGTGAAACTTAACACGCGGGTGTGAACTTAATACCATACGGAACAAGATAGCTAGAACTATAATAGTCAAATATGAATATACATATCCGTGACTACCCAAAAGGTCATACAACATGACTGACAGAAATCTCAAACATAATATATGAAGATATAATAACAAGTTTCCAAAGAACACACAATTCCGTAAAAGAAATCAAGAGACTCAACCATGACTAAAACTCTAGTCATCAAACCTCCTATCTCATAACACCACCAAAGATACCAACCTCTAATGCGTATACAGTTCAATCCGCCTAATTGCCAGGAACGACTAATCAATAATCACCCCCGCATCTATAATGCTAGTGATAAGGCCAAAACCGCATTCTATACAAAAAAGTATAGGCACACCCAATTTATAATACAAAATATATACATCAGACTCATACATAAGTACAAGGCACCGCATTTTATAATACTAAGTATAAGACACCGCTCTTATACAAGATATGCACCATCATACATTTAAGAGTAAGGCACACCGCATTCTACACTAAGTAAGGCAATATATCGTCAGATATCCTGCAAGGCAGAGTCACCTAACCCCTAACTATCCCAACATAGGTCAAACTGATACTCAAGTCACCTCAAGTCATACATAACTCTACCCATCACCTCTCACAATAACCAGCCTACTCTACTCTAAAACAATATCCAAGCACACAAATTTAAAACATCTCGCCAATCAAGTCTAAGGCGTCATTGGGCGCCGACAAGGCACAGAACTGAAATATAAGACGGGAGTTCAAGCTATTACTTACCTCGCTAAATCTTCAACGCCTACGTATCATAATCACATAATCATATATAACAATTACATGTATGCGATTCTCACGTATAACACAACAACATGTATATCATTCCACATAATCATCATAAGCAACATGTATACTCTATTCTCTTACATAATCATCACAATAATGGTGTCTCCACAAATTTAAAGTAAGTACTTAGCAACACCCGTGAGATAAGTACTCACCTCCGTTAGCTACCACAAAACCTCTCGCGAACACAATCACGGTAATCGGCTCTTTCCACATCACTAAACAAACACCCGTAAAGTATAATCAAGACCTACTAATATGCCTTTAGAATATACATAACATAACCAACCTTTGGGAACTATTCTAACGCCTAACATGACTTGATAAACCACTTAATTATAATCTCATCGACACAACCCAATCGAGCCCCGCTTAAAATTCCATCTTATCACTTTCTCATTACACCAACTTATAAGTCATTCTAGTTAATCAAGAAATCCATAATTAACAATCTATACCTCAAATATCAATTATAACTTAATCCTCGACTCTAATAATTTTTTTCGACATAACTCCTTTAATCAATTTTTGTAAATCACCAATTTAATATCACAATAAACGGCAATAAGGTCCCAACATAACTCCTAACATTTAAAGCCTTAGAAAAATATCAACCCAAAAAAGTCAACCGAAACCTAAAAACAACCCATAACATCCTCAAACGAATTTAAATCATGAATTAATCACTTATATACATCATATAGAACCCATAACATACTAATATTCATCACATAAAATTGAATTATGGCAAGTCAACCAAGAAAATAACTCAAACTCAAATTTTACCTCAAACCGTGAGGGAAAAGTATGTAAAGTCTTAGCAACAACTCGGTGATGTTTATATGCGACAAAGCGGTTAATCGGAAGAGAAAAAATTTTCTTTTTTTGCTCCTAGGGGAATCTCGGCCAAGTTTCTAAAATGGAGGGATGATTTCGGAGTATTTTGTGTGAATAGTGTATGATAAGTGATTTACTTAGATTACTTAACTCCTAAGTCATTTAAACCGCACGGAAACTAGAAATAATCGAGTTATCGGACAACCTGGGTATCTAACTTAACTCGAATCGCCACCGGTTATTCTAAATTATAAATGTAATTCGGCTCAATAATCTACAAAATAATATTATCATCGAAATTATTTATATTATACTGGTCCTGCACTGCCACTAAAAATTAAATTTAAATTTTTTTTTTTTTTAAAAACGTGATCAAGTTATTACAATCTACTCCATCTAATAAAATTTCACCTCAAATTTGACAACCCAACAACCAAAAAACATAACACAAAATACAATATCACACAAAATAAAAAGCAATACTAACTCCACTCTCACAACCTGAACTGATCCGACCCCACTTTTCACATCCCTAATCGATAACCCGCAATTTATCTCGCCGAAATTCTAAGATTCATCCACAAGCACGGGTCGAACTCTCTATACGGGCGAAATCTCCCAATGATAATCGACATCAAAGTCGATTTCATCCCTCTCCGGATCCTTTGATTTCCTCTTTTCTATTCAAAGGCATCGCCTATTACATTTGCTCTTCCCCGGGTGGTACTAAGAATAAGTCATAATCACCGATTTAACTCCATCCACCTCCTCTCGCTTCAAATCTGAATCTCGCCGGTAGATACTTCAAACTCTTGCGATCGGTGAAAACTGAATTTAACCCCACATGTATAGCCGTTCCAATAACTTCAACGAAAGACTATCGCCACTAGCTCAAGACTGCGGTCGACAGTCTTCCTGTGATTTTTCAACTGCCGAAGCATAGCATCACCTTCCCACTCCGCATCGTAACACACCAATCCCCGACGCTATAAATCACGATCCCTCGAACTGCACGGTATCGCCACCGGAGCCAAGTCAACTTCCTTTAATACCCCGAAACAATCCTCACAATCATCATCCCAAATAAACTCCTAACTCGGCTACACTTCATGGGACGCCCCAATTGTTCACAGCCTCCACCTTCTCGTGTGGATCAACACAAATACCCTCGCTGTAAATAACATGACCTGTGACCACCTCGCCAACCGTAACTCACATTTGGAAACTTTGGCATAACCGCGTCAGTCTCAAGGTCCTCAACACAACTGCAAATGCCTCTCATGCTCCTCCTCCTCCGGAATATATCGTAATATCATCAATGAATACCACCACAAACTCATCCGTATACTTAAACGCCGGGTTCATCAACCATAAAGGCCGTGCATTTGTCAAATCCAAATGCATCACTATAAATTCATAATGTCCATAACGATCGGAAAGCCGATTTCGAATATCCTCCTTGATTTCAACCATGATAACTGCATCAAGCAAATCAATCTTCGAGAATCTTGGCATCCTTCTGCCAACGGGCCATAGTCAATTTACGCCTCCATCAACCATCCTTCTTTTTCACGTGTAACACCGTGCACCCTACTTGAGATACACTGCCCTGATGAACCCTTTGTCCAACAACTCCCCGTGAATAAGAGTCCGCAATTCCCCGCACTGGCCGGGATTATCCCCATGCTGAAGAGAAATCGGGGCACACTGTGAATAACCTCAATAGCAAATTGATCTCCTCCGTGGCAACCCCGTAAGTCCTCGAAAAACATCCTCGAACTCTCTAACAACCCGCACATCCTCTACTCGCCTCTTCTACTCCAAATCAACCATACCCCAAGAACCGAATACACCCTTCCGAATCAATCTCCTAGCCTTAAGCTGATACAAAACTCAAGGCAAAATCTTTCACTCTTCTCTTCAAACTCGATATCCGCCCCCCAACCCACAGTAATCTCCTTCCGAGGCAATCAATAACGTACGATGTTTCATTGACTACTTAGTCCGCATTAATTTGTTTTAATGATGACTTAAATATTGGATTTACTATCTAACATATGCTAAGATTTAATTCATAGGTATAAAATAAAAGGTGTTTGTCGGATCTAAAGTTGACATTGATAATCAACAAAGACAATATCAAGGCATCAAGAATGTATAAAAAGGCCATGCCATGGATTTTAATGCCAAAATATGAGTATGGTGAGATAGAAGAAGAATCAACCATACAAAGCTTCAAAGTGAAGAATGGCGATGAATATTGGGAAGTACATCGCTCAATCTACCGCCCAAGAAAGGACCAAGAAGAAAAAGTTCACGAAGAATCAAGACTGGAAGAATGAAATTTCCTCGATTTAAAGCCAAAGATTAGGTAAAGTTATGGCTAGAATCTTACTTACTTTCTTTCCTGATCTTGATTGAAGTTCTTATTTGGAGATATTTTCTCAAATCATTTTTACTAAAAGATTCAATCGCTTTCCATTATTTTTAAGAATGTTTGTCAAAAAGAAAATATTTTGTAAAATCTTAATGTGTTTAAACTGGGGTTTGAATTCATTTTATTAAAGGGTTTGAAAAGATCTTTCCAATGCTTTTTTGAATCGCCTAAATCGGAGTTATAAACGAAGCGAAATGCGGGATTAAGTTTTAAAATACCAATGAGACCGTCTCGATGATCTGAAGTGTTTTTGCTATTTTCTCTCTGCTAGGACCCCACTGACCAGGCTCGACGGTCCAGTCAAAACTACTATCCGCTTTAACTCCATTTTCACCCTTTAAATACCAAATCTTCTCCAAACTCTTCCCGATTTTCCAAACAATCAAATGTTTTATACTCATTTCTCATCTTTAAAACACCAAATCTCTCAAACACATGAGCTTTAATCATGTATCATCGCAGAGTGAGTTTGGCGAAAGCAAACTTTGAAATGAGAAATGGAAAACCAAAGAAATATCTGCTGTGTTCAATTTAACGTCAAACGGAGTTCAAGAGCTTCAAAGTTTTATCTACTCACAAGGAGTCGAATGTTTCAATGACATTCATCAATGTAGCTGTTTATAAACAGCCAAAATTATAATCCTATCAGAGCTCATCGAGGAGCATTTAGATCGATAAAACAACATTCTATGTTGTACGCCCCATTAAGTTAGGATTTGTTCTTCATACTGTAGGCTCGGCGGGGTCCGGCGCGTGCCTGCCAGCTCTACTCTGGCCAGAATCTAGCAGATTGCCATAGTGTTTGCGCTAGTGCCTGTGGACATAGAGTGCTCCGAGGTAGAGTGAGTCGTGATCTCCGACTCGATTGGGTTGGAAACTCTGGTTGTATTGGGTTCCTAACGAGAGCAGAGTAGAAATCCTTAGGGTGATTCCTTGGGTTCTTAGTGTGCGATTAACGAAGTTATGAGCTAAGAGTTGTTGGTTTGGGCTTCACCAACATTTGAAGAAAGCCACTTATCGATTCTAGTGAAAGTTTGGCCAACAGCCTGGCCTGGACGATTAAATAACCGTGAAAACACCGTGTCGAGTTTGCATCTTTTCCTACTCTTTACTTTATTGCACATATTATATATATATGCTAGAATCAAGTAGGGATTCGATTATACGCTAGCTTATACGCTTTATTGAATATGTCAGTATATAATTGAATTATTGTGTTAATTGATATGTCAAGTTTAATCGAGCTAAAATAGAAATGATCCATGATCTTAATTAATATCTACGATAGATAGTTTGATTTGATCAACGAACTTTATATTCCCAACACCGATCAAATCATAATTAAATATCAAGAATATCTTAAACTCAATCAGTATATCTATGTATTGAATTTGTGGTATGTTTAATAGATTGCTAGGATTGAATTGGCCAGCCATGAATGGACTTAATCGTATTATGGCGAGTTCCAGTTTAATGTTAATATTGATCAAAATGAGTTTTGGATGTTTTATTGCACATAATGATTGCTAGATCGTTTTATTGTTTCATCTTTTATCTAGCATTCATTTGAGGGTGTTAATACTACTTTAGCCTATTCCGCATTTGTTTTACAAATTGCTAAAGTCGTATTAACGGTGAAACTTGAATTAAAGTTTGTATAAGTCGAAAAGCGGTCAAATCTAATTCTTAAATTTATTCATCCCCCCCCTAAGGACATCATAGGCTAACGCTTCCCCAACCAATCCATACACAAGATAAGATCAAAATCAAAAGCCAAATGGAAGTAAATCGATTGCATAACAACCGACCACATACACTCAAAGGACGCCTCTATATACAAGTCTAACTACAACCCGACTTCCTATCAAGGCCACAATCTCAAGGAATGCAAAGGCACACAATATATGATAATGCAAGTAAAATAAAACTCCGGGAAACAAAAGAACGCTGTAGCCCCGTAATCAAACAACACCCTCGGCCTCTTCAATATCATAGCTGCAAAATAGTGCACCAAGCCACCACTGGGGGTGTCCTGTGCCTCCTCAAGGAGTAACGTACGTGAATCGGCCCCCGACCAGCCCGCCTCGTCGCTACCCACGGCACTCCTCCTCAAGTCCCTCAGCCTCCATACTATCCCCGCCTCCACGGGCGCAATCGACTCACCATGATCGAACCGCCTGACAAGCAAATCATTAGCTGGTTACTAGCAATTCTATCTGGGAAGCTGGGACACTCCTTCGCTAAATGTCCCGGCCGGCTGGCATCGATAGCATAAGACCACCCACTCCCCGTCAACCACCACAACGGGGGTAACGGATCTCTTGGACCCCCTAAGACTACTCGACCCCGCTGGATTCGCAAAGGCGCCACGCAAGCAGTATGAGTAGTAACATAACTCGGGCGAACTGGGTCGGAGCACCGAAGACTCTCGCCTAGGACGACTACTGGGTCCATCCTCCGAACTCTGCAGCTAAGGTCACTGAAAAGAAAGTCTCGAGGCTCATCCTCGGGATCCACTCGCCTCGCTCGCCTAACTCCATTTCCATCTTCGTGGCTGCATTCCTCACAAAGATGGAAACTAGTAAAATCCATCAAATGTGGTATCTAAGGACGATCTCCCACGCCAACCCATCCCCGAATCTAATGATCCTTCGCTTCTACCGATAAACATCAGAAGTAGTCAAAGACAGATCACCGAATCAGTTCTCTCATACGCCCACTTACCTCGAACCCCGAGTCAATCTAAATCGCCTCTCTCTCCAAGGCCGCTACGTGGGTTTCTAAACAATACTCCTCCCGGAAGAGTCAAGGACACACATGAACCTCCTCTGCAAATGAGACGCATCCTCGTTCTCTCCCACCAGTCACGTGGGCACCCTCGTGAAGTCTATAAGTAAAGAATCCTCCTCATCTCGCCCACAATCCCATCGGCTCAAAAATCGACTCATGTCCCGGACGAACTCCACACAGCCTCGCTTCCCGGGGCGGTAACCCCCGCAAACTCTCGGAGGATCCTCTTCTTCGCAAACCGATCAAAACAACTTGCTCTAGAATTCGACCCCCCTGCCGCCACCACTTGAGCATTCTCCACTCTCTACGAGGTCTACCTCAACCTCCCTCAACACGCCGTAAGATCAAGACCTCCGACCCCGCCGGGTCCATGACCATCGACACCATACCCCAACCAACCGGCCCTCCGGCCCTACCTCCGGCACCTCTCGCCTACTCGCCCACGCACTCCCTGTGTGGCATCCCTCAATAGTTCACGCGCAGAACAAAAAAAGACTCACTTTTACAAAAAGACACCACCACAACGACTCAAGGAAAAAAGTCTAGACACACAACTACGTATAACACCCAAGTAATCAAACCTAAGCCTACAATTAAAAATTATAACGATCCGCCCCAGTCGGCCGCCTGAAAGTAGAGCCACAAACCAAACTAATGGACGACTCGCTTTAGAATACAATTAAGCCATCAAAACAGATTCACTAAGCTTCCCAAATCAAACAGCTTTTTAAAATTTATATAATCCATCAACTGTATCGAAACGAATTAACCTATAAATATATACACAACATATCCAAAACAAGTAATGCCGCAAGGCTAAATGATGATACGTATCGTATCCTCGAATACAAATGACACAACAACCGATACGCCAAGTTTCAAAAATGAACTACAACAATCAAAAAATGCTTGACAACCATCAAAATCAGACCGTGGAGATCCTCTACCAATTCGACGTCACCTAGCCACTGAACAAAACTCAAACAAATTTCGCTCAACTGGCCAACTCCAGACAAATGAATGCCGCCATCATTAAGTGAAACTATGAACTAATGATAGCTAATTATATAGTCAAATATAATATACATATATCCAAGATCACCAAAAAGACTCTACAACATGATTCCACAGGAAATCTCAACATAATACAAAGATATAATAGAAAGTTTCAAAGAAAACACATACCCGTAAAGAAATCAAGAGTATTCAAATGTAATGACTAAAACTCTAATCATCAAACCTCCTATCTCTCATATCATCCCACCTCATGATATGCCTAATCCGTTTACCCCAGTGAATGAAATCTAATCAATAATCACTTCACAGACTTATACCGCAGATAAGCGCCAAACCCACTTTAAACATAAAGTATAAGTACACCGTGACTTAACATAAAGTATAAGCGTGACCGCACTTATACACAGTATAAGACACATCGCACTCATACACTAAGTACAAGTATATTCCGCCTATACTAAGTATAAGGCACACCGCTCTTATACACTAAGTATAAGGCACAATGCTTCTATACACTAAGTTAATGGTGGCTCACCGCTTTATACACCAAGTATAGGCACACCATACAATGGCAGGTGTACACCGCACTTATACACTATATATCACAAAGATATCCTCAAGAAGGAAGCCGAGAGTCACCTAACCCCTAATCATCCCAACATAGGTCAAATCCTCGATAATTCTGTCACCAAGCCATACATAACCTAACCATCACCTCTCACAACCAGCTACTACCCTAAACAATATCCAAGCACATACTAAAATATCTCACAATCAGAAGTCAAACATATAATCGCCTTTAAGGCCACAACGTAAACTATGTTGGGCTTACAAGGCCAATAAATCGAAATATAAGTTGGGGAGTTCAAGCCACATTTACTCAAGCAATCTTCTGCATTTATAATCATGAGACTGAGACAATACATGTACGTGATTCTCAACATGTATATCATTCTCATTAATCATATCATAATAACATGTATATCACTTACATAATCATACACATCACAATGTTCACACAATTTAAAGTACGTAAAGTAACACCCGTGAGATAAGTACTCACCTCCGCTCGCTACCACAAAACTCTCCGTGTACACAATCACGTAATCGCCTCTTAGCAATACGCAACTGAAACGAAGTACAATGAG
>JADFUC010000191.1:0-41999 GCA_019722365.1 Lithospermum erythrorhizon | reverse complement strand
GATCGACGCGACTGTGTCCAAAAGATTTGGACTATTCTAACCTCGTGGACGCACGACTGGGGCGGTCGCCATAAAAGCCAATATTGGGAACATCGAAAAGAACTCTATACGGATTCCGCTCGATAAAAACGGGACCGCACAAGTATGAAAACATTAGAATTTTGATTTTCAATGAAAATCATACCTATGCTATATTAACGGAACATAAAAAAAACTCGAACGGATTCCGCTCGATAAGAAAAATGCATTTTTTGTTGTCGCCCGAATCCGACCGTAACGCTTTTTTTTTAGTATTAAAAGCATTAGAATTGCTTGACTTTTTTAAAGAAAATCATTCCTATCAAAATATTAGGGGAACATAAAAAAAACTCAGACGGGATAAGAAAATGCAATTTTTTTTTGTCGCCGAATCGGACCGTGAGAGATTTTTGTTTTCATATTAAAAGCATTAGAGTTGCTTGATTCTCTCTAAAGAAATCATACCTAGGTTAATATTAGTAACATCGAAAAAAACTCGCTCGGATAAAAAAAAGCATTTTTTAGAGCTACGAATCGGACCGCGACGTTATTTGTTTCGCCGAATCGACCGCATGAGTATGAAAAGCATTAGAATTGCTTGATTTTGTCAATGAAAATCATAATTTTATGCTAATATGAATGGAACATCTAAAAAACTCGCACGGATTCCATTCGGATAAGAAAAATGCATTTGAGCCTGTTGTCGCCGAATCGACCGCACGCTTTTTTGTTTTCGGTATTAAAAAGCATTAGAAGAAAATGCATTTCATTCCTATGCTAATATTAGTGGAACATAAAAAAAACTCGTACGGATTCCGGTCGGATAAGAAGAAATGCATTTTTTTTGTCGCCGAATCGGATTCTACCAAAGTGGTGTTTTTGTTTTCTATATTAAAAGCATTAGTTATTTGTGCACGCTTCCACCTTTGCAAATTAATCCATTAATTTTATATATTTTTATGGGTGACAAATAATGAATTAAAAATTATGTAAGAGGAGAAAAAAATGGTGATTTTATATAACTCCAAAATTTATACTTGAAGAAAAATAATTGAATCTATTATATGTGATGTAATCTCTCATATATAAAATTTTTTAACAATATAGGTGAGTAATTACTCTGAAAATTTATTATTGTAGCTTATTTATAAAAAGAAACTTAAATGAAAGAAATAACCGTGAGATTTGAATTTCTTTGGGGTAATAATTACTAAAAGAGTAAATAGTAAAGTAAAAATTTGGCTTCACTTTGATAACCGCTAATCCACCCTCGTGACATTATATATGTGATAGATTAGAGTTTCTTGATTCTCTCAAAGAAAATAATACCTAGGTTAATATTAGAAACATCGAAAAAAATTTACGAATTCGCTCGGATAAAAAAAAGGGAATTTTTTGTATTCGCCGAATCGGACCTTGACATTTTTTTTTTTTTCGCTGTGATGTTGATTAGATTTGCTTGATTCCTCTCAAAGAAAATCATACCTAGTTTAATGTGGGACGACTGTGCCTCGAAGCCCGTACGCCCCGAGGTTAGAATCGGTCAACCTCAGATATCCGAAGTCACACATGTATTGCCGATTACAAAATAACTCTGTTGGTAATCAATAAAAATCGAAGGGGCTTGATAAAGCTAAATAGTTTGAAAGTTCAAGATGTTTCCATACAAGTTTAACCATCATGGCATCACCTAATCGAATTCAAATGCAAACTTCATAACATTGTCGAGTCCAAAATCCACCATAAAAATAGTTTATAAATTTTCAACACCGTGAAATAATAAGTCTCGAAAGTACTCCTAAAAATAATTGAGTAGAAAAGATGACCGGCCGAGAATCCTGAAGCCATCCGTCTCACTCTAAGTAAGATCAACGATCACCACGAACTCAACAACTTCTCACGGGCCAGACCCAATAACTGAGGCCGGAAGGGTGTTCGACATCTTAGTGCAAACGAATTTACCCGAGTAACTTATCCAGTACATCCGAATGGCAGACACAAATGTAAAGTTATATGGGGGATGTGTAAATATAGAGTTATATATGTACAATAAAAGAATATACCAAATATCCATAGCATCATAATAACAATAATCATCATCAACATATATACATTTTACAGGACTCAACTTATATTATAAGATAAAATCGCTACTACTGGCTTTACTTCCTGAAGAACTAGAGAAAACAACTCAATCCTGTAGGAGAGTACCAACTAACCGGAATAGAGTTCAACAAGATAAAGACATCAACAAATCGCTACATCATTAGATATCAACCGATCCATACTGCTAGTTTAATAAATAACAGTACTCAAAGGCGCAAGTCTCAATAACACAAATCACAAATATAATTTCATTAATAAAAGCATACAACTCATATACACACATAAGGAAAGGTTATGTCACGGGATATAAATACCCACCTCAAGCCAAAAGCCAAATATCAACTTACTACACGAATAACCATCTAACCCTCACCGAGCATCGCGACTCTAAAGAATATAAAATAATAACAATTAGTTTTAGACATACTCTTTAATTTGCAACTATAACTAACAACATTAGTTAATTTATTTATAAGCCGTTTACATTTTATAAAATTCCAGCCTTGAGAATGTAATAATACTCCAAACATATTTAACCATTTATTTATATCCAAAATACATTAGTTAGAATTTATTTATAGAAATAAATACCAAAATTTAAAATAACTACTACTGACCAATATATATTACATAATTTAACTAGAACCAACATATGAATTTATAACTAAATTACAAGATTAATCATATTAATTCCATCTTAATATAATAGTACTCAAAATCTTGTAATAAACACTTTAAGATTCAAGAATTTAGTTTATTTATGATATATATAATCAATCTACTAAATTGATGTATAAAAATTGAAAGTTTAATATAACTCTTAACTACAAGATTTTAAGTAAAAGGAAATGGATAAATGCCTTTTCGTTTTGAAGCTTTTTCAAGTTTTTAATTTGTAAGGTACATGAAAGCAAGCAAAATAAATATATATGTGGAAAATGTGGTGCTCGGCAAAAGAGTTGGGTTTGGGTTGTTATTGCTCGAGTTTGAAAATGGAAGAAAGAAAATACAGTGGGGGGAAGTGGAATGGGAAATACCTTTTATGGCGACAAAAAATGGAATAGTTTTCTTGTCTATTATTTTGTTTATTTAAGTTACATAGAAAGTTGATAATTATCAAAATAGTTGAGGTGTCCCCTTCAGTTATAGGGAAATGTGATGGTGTAATTTTAATCTTTTATATTATTTGTTTGTTTAGTTTACTTAAGATAATTTGTTTTAAAAGGGTCAAAGCCCAACTATTAATTGAGTCATTTTAATCTACTCTATTAACAAAAATTTCATCCTCAAAATTTAAATATACTAACACTACTTACCTTCATCACCAAAAGATATGGATACTGAATTCTAACATTGTCTTCTCTTTCCCAAGTAACCCCTTCTATGCGTTGATTACGCCATAACACCTTCACCAAAGAAATAACCTTATTGTGTAATACCTTCTCTCTCCGATCTAAGATTTTTATTGGTTGTTCCTCATATGAAAGATCTTCTTTAAGTTCAATCAGCTGAGACTTTAGAATGTGGATTCATCAGGAATATACTTTCGAAGACAAGATACATGGAAAACATTATGAATTTGTTGGAGTTAGGGAGGTAAGGCTATACGATACGCCACTAGTCTAACTTTAACAATAATCTCATATGGTCCAATGTATAGCGGGCCCGATTTTCCTTTCTTTCCAAATCTAAAACACCTTTCCAGGGAGAAATCCGTAAGAACACTTTATTACCAACTTCAAAACTCAAGTCTATCATGAAATAACCCATCCCGTATAAGTATTATTTTAATATCTTTCTAGTGGCTCGTTCGAGTGTTGTGTCGTGAGAATTATAAATTTGTAGTCGTATAGCAGTAATATCGGTTGGGTGATAATATTATTCGAGGGTAGAAATAAGTGCATGTTCGAGTTGTGTTGTTAATCCGAGACGAGTTTTAAAACCACAAACCAAACGGGACTTACAAACTATCATAAATATCTTCCACCAACCCCCAATCCACTATTCATCATCTTCATCTAAACCCACCAACCCCCTTTCGTTCCCCATTTGGCCGAACCCCTAAGAAGAAGAAAAAAAAATTCCTCTATTTTCATCTCTTCCTTTATCAAGCAGGACTAAAAAGTTGATCGACTAGCCTTCCCTCATCATCCTCTACACTTTAAGCGAAGAAAGCCAGCCTTTTTGTATTTTTAAGCACACAGAAAAGTTTGACTTTTGTTGACTATTATTATGACTTTGAGTTGCGAGGACTTTAAATGGTATAGAGGTCTCATCTAAGCTTGGATTATGTGGCTGTCGATAATAACGATTTCAAAATAAAATGTGTTGCATGTGTTAGTTGACTTAGGTTGACTTTTTCCAAACCACCTTTAAGTTGTAAAAAGTATACTATTGGGCCTTAATATAGTTATTTTGGAGTAAAAGTCTTGATGTTTAGGTAGTCGGAAGAGATTATGTTTCGAGATAGGTTTGTGTAAAGCAGTAGTAATTGGGTTTTTGGAAATTTAGGTTGTTAAAGACGGGTAGATTAGTTCGGGAAAATTGATTGCCTGGGATTAGAAATTGCCAGCGTTAGAGTGGGTAGGTGGGGGCCATTATGGTGGGGAAGGCGGTGGTTGAAATGTTGTCGCTTTTATTAGTCGCTTATGCTCACAGAATAATCTTTCCACCTTAAGTTAATATTTGGTAACTAAATTGTTGTAAAGTTGATAGTTAAATCTATATGAGCCGGAATGGCAGAAGTAAAATTGTACTTCTTAGGTGTTTTCGTTAGGCGGAGAGTGGAAAGACACTTGACTAATTAGGGCGAGGCACTATTTATTGCTACTAACGCAGTGATTTATCTCACGGGTGTAGATAGTTTACTTCTTCGTGGAATTCTGAATTTGGTAATACTGCGAGCATGTTATCTATGTATTATCGTGGTTGATTATTTGAGTACGCCAAGTATTGGCTGAGTAGCTGGGTTGTCCGTGTGATGTTTTGTTGGCTGGAGTTTGCAATGAACGAGTTGTTTAGGGGTGGTTGATGTGTGATGAGTTACCTACAAACTCAAGCAAAGCAAAAAATATTCGCCGGGCGACGCCTCGATTTTGCATGTTCAAGTTGAGAACTATATCGGAAGTCCTTTTACGGTCCCTTCACAGTATATCTCAAGAAGATATACAGTAGGGTGTTATATATGAAGCCCATAGGCAAAAGCGGTAGCCACATTGGTGGAAGATCTCTAGCGGTAAAAATCACGCGAACTGGTTTCTTCTGGCCCACTGGGGCGATTAAGTGACGGTGACTTCATTATAAAAACGCCAAGACGCCGTAAGTCAGCAACATTCTACGCCTCCCCACCACGATGACGCCTATAGTCAGCCCAATTCCCTTCGCTATGTGGGGAATTGATCTTGTTGGAAAATTACCAAAGGTAAAAAGGTCGGGCGGAGTAATGAGCGGTGGTCAGACTTATTTTAGCTAGCAGATGCAGCTTCCTCTTTTGACAAAAATCAAAGGATCAGACATCGTGCACTTCTTGTGGAAACAGGTCCTAACCCGCTTCGCATTTTAACGGTCTGGCCTCGGCTAACGGCTACGCTTTGCAAGCTCCGACTGGCTAAAAGCCAATGGCACGCATTAAACAAATTTATCTACCTCGCTTATTATCCCTGCCAATAGCCAGCGGCGAATGAACCAAACCGCCTTCATGGAATTAAAAAAGATTCATGTTCAAAGCGGGCTTCAAAAGGTTCTTATGTGAAGAATTATCCACAAATTCCCATGGTCCTCTGACCACACCTTCGCATGCCACGGGTGAGACGCCTTTCAGCTTGGTATAGCTGTGGTCGGTTGTCTATTCAACGGAGGTGGCTCACCCACCTCGAGGCAGAGGATTCAATGAAACGCAAACCGGTGGCCCTAAAAAGAACAACAACTTCGCTGATGAACTGGAGAGATAAAGATCGCTCACCACATCCGATATTCTCGTGACAACCGAAGGGGTAAAGGGTCGCTGGGCCAGATAGGTGACTTGGTTTTGAAATTATACTCGGTGAGTCACCCTAATGATGTGCACAAACTCGCCCTAAATGGAAGTGTCCATATCACAGACGCCATTTTTTAGGCTCCGTATTACACATATGAGCTAGAAGAAATGGATGGTAAACCAGTCCCGCGGACATGGCATGCATCCAACCTGTGCAAATTCTATTGCTAAGAGCTAGCTCGAGCACGGATAGATTCCGTTATGAAAGTGGGTCTTATGTAACAAAATGTTTGTTATGTTTATCTGGGAACCAACTTTTTGTGTGCTTTAAAAAAAACATACGAATCGCCCTCATAATTTAGGGAAGTGATAAATAAAGTTGTCATTCCACAAAAACTTTATCTCACACTTAGGCGCGAATCAAGAAAAGTCTAAGGCCGCGAGTTGATCATTCGCGAGCCCAAAGGCTATAAATCTTGACGAACCTACCAAGGACAAACTCTATTCCTACCAGATTCCGTAAAGTGGAAATCAAAATGGAGAATAGCAACGGCTTACATTCATAACAACACTCCTTATCTTGCTAAGGCAACTATCAGAAAGTAAGTAACATGTATATAATGCATATTAAATTACAATTCAATTGAAAACGGTTCAAACGATCGGGTACTTTAAAACCAATTTATCAAATAAACGTTAAAGAACAATCGGTTGAGTTTTTTGCCAAAATGTTCAAAACAATCAAAATGCATAAAACCGATTGTTCAAAGGATCGTTGTAAAACAATTGAAATGACGGAGATTATAAATATGCAAACAATGTTAAAACAAAAACATTAGTAAATATTTAGAGCACAGAGAATGATATATTCAAAATCAATAAAGTGTATCAAGATTACAAAAAGGGATTAACAAAAATGGAAGAGATAAAACCGCTGCAGGGAGTGGGACATCACAAGGAGGGGCATCTTCTTCATCCTCCCTTCTATCCTCCTTCTTCTGACGAGGCATCCAAGTCCAAGTCAGCGAACCAGGAGCTCTCATAATCTTCATGAACTCCAAAGAAAGCTCCTGAGAGAAACTCGTACTTCTCTTGCACCTCTCGACAAAGTTCGAAGGCCCCAAAGGTAGTATTCCGCCTCCCGTAGCATCGTTGAACTCCGGAGTAAGCCTCAATTGCTCCTTAATAACAATGAGACAAATGGGGTTTCAAACCTTAGATGCCTTGAAATCCTCCGCACGCAAAGAAAGCTAAGAATGGACGGTAAACCAAGACTGCTGACACGGCATTTATCCAACCTACGCAGAAATTCTATTGTTTAGAGCTAAAGTTCCTCGATACGGATAGATTCGTTATGAAAATCTTATGTAACACATGTTTGGAGTTATAAAACATTTGGGAATCACCTTTTGTGTGCTTAAAAACATAATGAATCACCCTCATCGAGGGAAGTGGTAAATAAAGTTATCATTCCACAAAAACTTTATATCACACTTAGGCGCGAATCAAGAAAAGGCTAAGGCCGCGAGTTGATCATTCGCGAGCCCAAAGGCTATAAATCTTGATGAACCTATCAAAGGACAAACTCAAGCCCTACGAGATTCCAAAGGAAATCAAACGGGAGAATAGAGCAACGGCTATTATTTACCCTTTATCTCTGCTTAAGGCAACTATTGCAAAGTGGCATGATGTATATGGACGTGATACAAATTACAATTCAATTGAAAAACGCTTCAAACGATTGGTACGAAACCAATTGGATCTGAAGAAACGCTAAAGAACAATCAAGGAGTTTTGCAAAAATGGTTCCAAAAACAATCAAGAATGCATAAAACCGATCGTCTAAAGGATCAAGAACAATTGAAATGATGGAGATTATAAATATACATACATTGTTAAAATAAAAGCATTAGTAAATATTTAGGAGCATAAAAGAGAATTGATATATTCAAAATCAATAAAGTGTATGAAGATTACAAAAGGGGATTAACAAAAATAAGAGATAAAACTAAGCAAAGGGAGGGACATCGCTAGCAGGAGGGCATCTTCTTCATCCTCTTCTTCGCTGGATGAGGCATCCAAGTCCAAGTCAGCGAACCAGGAGCTCTCATAATCCTTCTGGAACTCATCAAAGTTGGAGCGAAGCTCGGGGTACTTCTCTTTGCAGCTCTTTGACAAAGCTGAAGGCCCCAAAGGCAGCATTCGCTCCCAAAGCATCGTTGAACTCCGGAGAAGCCTTGAATTGCTCCACAATGGTGACAGCCGGGCTTCAAACCCGTGAGATGCCTTGAAATCCTCCACTGCAGCAGTAGCTGTAAGAAATGGACGGTAAACCAAGCATCGCTGACACGGCATGCATCCAACCTATGCAAATTCTATCGCTAGAGCTAAAGTTCGACACGCGATAGATTCCGTTATGAAAATCTTATGTAACAAATGTTTGGTTATAAAACATTTGGGGAATCAACTTTGTGTGCTTAAAAACATAATGACCGTCCTCATCGAGTAGTGGTAACAAAGTTACCTATTCCACAAAAACTTTATATCACAATTTCTGGTGCGAATCAAGAAAAGGCTAAGCGTCACAGTTGATCATTCAAGGCCGCCCAAAGTAAATCTTGATGAACCTATCAAAGGACAAACTCGCTCCTACGAGATTCCAGTGAAATCAAAATGGGAGAATAGAGCAACGAAGCTATTATTTACAACACTCCCTTATCTTGCTAAGGTAACTATCGCAGCGGGCAATGATGTATATAACGCGATGGCAAATGGCAGAATTCAATTGAAACGTTCAAATGATTGGTACGAAAACACTGACTAAAGAAACGTTTAAAGAACAATCAAGGAGTTTGCCAAAAATGGTCTCAAAAACAATTGGTACGTATAAAACCCATTGTCTAAAGATCATTGTAAACAATTGAAATAATAGAGATTATAAATATACAAACAATGTTAAAAACAAAACATTAGTAAATATTTAGGAGCACAAAAAGAGAATTGATAGGTTCAAAATCAAAGTGCATCAAGATTACAAAAGGGGATTAACAAAAATAAGAGATAAAACTAAGGAAAGGGAGGGACATCGCTAGCATGAGGGCATCTTCTTCATCCTCTTCTTCGTCAGATTTAGGCATCCAAATTCCAAGTCAATGAACTGTGAGCTCTCATAATCTTTGTGGAACTCCAAAGCAGTCGGAGAGAAACTTCGTAGATCTCTTTGCACCTCTGACAAAGTTGAAGGCCCCAAGGTAAAGATTCGCCCCGTGAGCATCGCTGAACTCCCGAGGTTTCACCGCTTCCAGCCAACAAATGGTGAAATGTTTCAAAACCTGAGATGCCTCTAAATCTCCATCAAGTAAAGAAGCTAGAAGAAATGGATTTGCAAAACTGGGCCCCTGCCGTGGATACGGCATGCATCCAACCTATGCAAATTCCATTGCTTGTGAGCTAAGCTCGATACGGATAGATTCCTGCTATGAAAATTTTACGTAACAAATGTTTGGAGTTATAAAACACGGGAATCAACTTTGTGCGCTTAAAAACATAAATTTAATCGCCCTCATCGGTGGGAGTGGTAAATAAAGTTATCATTCCACAAAATTTATATCACACTTAGGGCGCCGAATCAAGAAAGCGGCGTCAAGAAGCGATCATTCCAAGGAGCCCAAAGGCTTACAAATCTTTAACCTATCAAAGGATGCAAACTCGCCCTACGAGATTCCAAAGTGGAAATCAAAATGGGAGAATAGAGCAACGAAGCTATTATCTACAACACTCCCTTATCTTGCTAAGGCAACTATTGCAAAGGGGCATGATGTATATAACGCATACAAATTACAATTCAATTGAAAACGGTTCAAACGATTGGTACGAAACCAATTGACTAAAGAAACGTTAAAGAACAATTGAAGGAGTTTTCGCCAAAAATGGTTCAAAACAATTGGTACGTATAAAACCGATTGTCTAAAGGATCGTTGTAAACAATTGAAATGATGGAGATTATAAATATACAAACAATGTTAAAACAAAAATATTAGTAAATATTTAGGAGCACAAAAGAGAATCGAGAGACTAAAATCAATAAAGTGTATCAAGATTACAAAAGGGGATTAACACAAAAATAAGAGAGATAAACTAAGGCAGGGAGGGACACGCTAGAAGGAGGCATCTTTCTTCATCCCTCTTCATCCTCCTCTTCGCTGACGAGGCATCCAAGTCCATGTCACAACCAGAGCTTCATAATTTTGAACTCAAAGAAAGTTTGAGAGAAATTGGGTACTTCTCTTTGCAGCTCTTGACAAAGCTGAAGGCCCCAAAGGCAGCATTCGCTCCCAGAGCATCGTTGAACTCTGGAGAAGCCTTGAATCGCTCCACAGCAGCGAGGAGAGCGGCTTCGAACTCCGGAGACGCCTTGAAATCCTCCACCGCAGCCAGAAGCTAGAAGAAATGGACGAACCGCATCAAGGACATGGCATGCATCTAACCTGTGCAATTCTATTGCTAAGAGCTAGGCTCGATACGAATAGATTCCGGTTATGACAATCTTATGTAACAAATGTTCGGAGTTATAAAACATTTGGGGAATCAACTTTAAAGTTAAAAACATAACGAATCGCCCTCATCGAGGAAGTGGTAATAAAGCATTATTCCACAAAAACTTTATCTCACACTTAGGCGCGAATCAAGATAAGTCTAAGGCCGCGAGTTGATCATTCGCGAGCCCAAAGGCTATAAATCTTGACGAACCTATCAAAGTACTAACTCGCTTCCTACGAGGATTCCAAAGTGGAAATCAAACGGGAGAATGTGAGCAACGAAGCTATTATTTACAACAGATCCCTTATCTTGCTAAGGCAACTATTGTAAAAGGGCATGATGTATGCTAACGCATACAAATTACAATTCAATTAAACGGTTCAAAATGATTGGTACCGAAAACCACCGACTAAAGAAACGTTAAAGAACAATCAAGGAGTTTTTTGCAAAATGGTTCAAAACAATCGGTATGTACAAAACCGATAGTCTAAAGGAACGTTGTAAACAATTGAAATGATGGAGATTATAAATATACAAACAATGTTAAAACAAAACATTAGTAAATATTTAGAGTTAACAAAGAGAATTATTATATTCAAAAATCAATAAAGTGTATCAAGATTACAAAAGGGGATTAACAAAAATAAGAGATAAAACTGCCAGTGGTGGACATCAAGTAGAAGCGAGTGGCATCTTCTTTCATCCTCCTTCTTCACACGAGGCATCCAAGTCCAAGTCATCGAACCAGGAGCTCTCATAATCTTTGTGAACTCAAGAAAGTCGGAGAGAAACTCGTACTTCTTTGCACCTCTCGACAAAGTCAAGGCCCTTAAAGTGTAGCATTCGCTCCCGCAGCATCGTCAACTCCGGAGAAGCCTCAATTGCTCCACAACAGCGGTGAGCAGGGGCTTCAAACTCCAAAGATGCCTTGAAATCCTCCACCGCAGTTATAGCTAGGAAGAATGGACGGTAAACCAGCCCCAAGGATACGGCATGCATCCAACCTATGTACCCTATCATAGCTGTGCTCGACAATGATAGATTCCGGCAGCAGTGGGTCTTATGTAACAAATGTTCGGAGTTATAAAACATTTGGGAATCAAAATTTTGTGTGCTTAAAACAGAATGAATCGCCCTCATCGAGTAAGTGGTAAATAAAGCATTATTCCACAAAACTTTATATCACACTTAAAGCGAATCAAGAAAGGGCGTCATGAGTTGTTCATTTGCGCCCAAAGGCTATAAATCTCTTGATGAACCTATCAAAGAACAAACTCGCCGAGATTCCAAAGAAATCAAATGGGAGAATAGAGCAACGGTTATTATCTACAACACTTCATCTCACAAGGCAACTATCAGAAAGCGGCACGATGTGATATAACGCATTAAATTACAATTCAATTGAAAACGGTTCAAACGATTGGTACGAAACCAATTGACTAAAGAAACGTTAAAGAACAAGGAGTTTTTCGGCCAAAAATGGTTCAAAACACCGGTAATGAGTAAACCGATTGGTTTCCAAAGGATCGTTTGTAAACAATCAAATGACGGAGATTGCAAATATACAAACAATGTTAAACCAAAAACATTAGTAAATATTTAGGAGCACAAAAGAGAATTGATATATTCAAAATCAATAAAGTGTATCAAGATTAGAAAAGGGGATTAACAAAAATAAGAGATAAAACTAAGGCAGTGGTGGGACATCGCTAGGCGAGTGGCATCTTTCTTCATCCTCCTTTGGATGAGGCATCCAAGTCCAAAGCCACGAATCAGAGCTCTCATAATCTTGTGGAACTCAAGAAAGCTCTGAGAGAAACTCGTACTTCTCTTTGCACCTTCGACAGTTCTCCCGAAGGCCAAAGGCAAAAGATTCGCTCCCCAGAGCATTCTGCCAACCCGTGAGTAGCCTTGAATTGCTCCACAGCAGCGAGGAGAGCGGCTTCAAACCCGTGAGATGCCTTGAAATCCTCCACCGCAGCTAGTAGCTAGAAGCTCGAATCTCTCACGGCTCGCGGACACTTTATAGTTTTCCCACCGCGTCTTACATCCTTCTCAAGCAGCTGAAGTTTCACGGCATTCTTCAAAACTTCGTTCTCTTTCTGGAGATCCTCTGCCTCCTGCCGAGCGAGTTTTGTCTCTTCCAAGGCAAAGATCCCGAGTTGCACTAGGTCGAAGCTATTCGGATGTCAAGCCGGGAGCTTTCTCCCGAGCTGTCTCCCGCAGCCGCATCCTCAAACTTTTACGCATCCCCAATCATCGCCAGAAATGGGCGATCTACTAGGGCGTCTACCCACTCCGCTTTCAGCTTGGCCTTTTCCTCCTTAAGCTTCACACCCTCCTCCTCCCCGAGGCCTCCGTCTCGAGGGCAATTTCGAACCAAAGAGCCGCCGATTTCTAAATCAAGGTTATGGGCCCGCCTCGCCAACTCAAATCCAGCATTCCCCGCCTAAGGGCGAAAACAGAGGAGAAAGAAATGAGAACGAAGTGGAGAATAGGAAAAAGAGAGACTGTAAACATGTGTCGAAGAAATACCTGGATAAGGTTTTTGCATATGCTTCCAAAGACCTCCAGAGGATCCGAGGTGGAGTATCCTTCGCTTAGGTCCTTCGAAGTGCGGTCTCTGCAGATAGAAGGAATGCAATTGTCTTAACTTGACTCTCGCGATTTCTATTTCCCAAAGTAAGATAAGAGGGCTCCAAGAACTCGTAAGAGAAATTTCGATCCAATGCGGCAAAGGATTTCGGCTCGTGAATGTCCTCGCTCTCGCCATCCATTTAAGATATTCCATTTTTGTCGGCTTAGCGCGTCAACCCCTATATTGGACCGTAAATACCGACAACCAAGGGCATGTTTGGCTCTACCTTGACGATCCCACATATTACGCTGGCCGACAGAGCCACCTGTGGGACGTGTTTACCTAGGCATTGATTCAGCTGGGCAATGCCTGCTGGTGAACTGGGAGAGAAGTGGAAATGGTACCATACGTGAAATTTTCCACGAATATGCTGGTCCACCCTAGACTTAGCGAACCTTCCTCTACCCCCCTCGCTACTAATGGCTAAAATACTTGGTCAGACCCCGAGGGTAATCTCATCTCTACAGCCATGGAACGGTGAAATACTCTCGAAATCTAAAAGAAGGCTAAGGTTCTAGCTTAATAGGAAGAGAATTTCTAAGCATATTGGGAACCTCACCTCCCCTGTCTTTGCCCTTCACACTTGTGGAGGGAACTGAAGGAATAGCCCCGCTAGTTATGGGGGATCTTGACCCTTGGACCGTAGATATTTTCTTCTCTTTTGGGGACGTAAGCAGGCTCGAAGAATCATGATTTATTAAAGCTGCCTCGGTCCCCCCGAAATTGAACCGGATCAAGATGGTACGAACAGAAAAGAGAAGATACTTTGTCAAAATTGAAAAGTAGCGAAATATACCGCAGAAACGCTGCACGACGTAAGTGGCACTGCGAATCATCCACCAAATTGTTCGTCAAGGCTCCCTCACATAGTTTTTGCGACCCGAAAAGTTCGCCGTGAGGATACCCACCGGGTCGAAGACATATTGAAATTCCTGAGGAAGGAAAACATATGAAAACAGAGTAAACGTCTCGACGAACTCTTAAACCCAGAAAAGACCTTTTTTTAGTGAAATATTGAAAATCCCAGAGGGATAACTCTACTTAAACTATTTTATTGAAAAAAGGGTCAAGTCTCAGAGTGATAGATAGAAATTTCACCGTTCTTCAAGAAAGTCCCAAACTTTCTCCCTTACCAGGACAGATCTGAGACCTCCAAGACGCCCATCGGAAGCGGGGCGGCATCGAAGAAGAACAGATGTTGTCCCCCCCACACACGTAGGAAATTAAAACACTGACTAATCGCTCAAGACTTCATTTTAACTTAAAAAGAAAGTTATTAAGGAGACTCTTAAGCAAAGGATATCCGAAAGGGGAGTATGGGTTGAAGAAGACGAATGAGAGGGGAATTCTTGTTAAAGGGTTTTGGAAAGAGTGAATAATTAAGAAGACGGCTGACGACAGTATCTTTTATAGCCATTTCGGGGCTTAAGAATCCAAAACGTTGCATTCCTTTCGATAGGTAAGGACATGTGTATACGTATGGACGAAAGTGTCCCATAAAAAGGGAATTAAATGCTTAAGGAATTTGAAATCAATTCCTGGGGATTCATCCATGTTGCAGTAACGGTTGAGTGTCCTGACATTACTTTATACCCAAGAATCGAGGGGCAATGATGTAACCGCCTTTTTATTCACTTAGGAGGGCCCACCGAAGGCTTTAATGGGCACGTAGTCCAGATCGTGCCAAAGGCTCCTTTTTTCGATATACTTAGACGGACACGCCATCCATTCAACGGTTGGGTATTGGAAAGAGACTTTCCAGATCCTCTATAAATACCCCAACATTGACCCCATTAAAGGTGTACTCACATCTCGCCCCTCCCATATTTATTACCAACTTTAAACATCCCTCGTTCTAACTTGATCGTCGGAGTGTCTGTGGTCACCGAGTGGCCATACTTTCAATGCATAACGCACCATTTACACCACGCCGAATTCTACGTGGGCGAGTGCACTATGCTATGATTACCTCCGCCAACCATCTCAACCCGAAAACACTAAAATATTCAAAGCGTCCGTATAGCGGCTAATAAATTTCAACGAAGCTATTCACCAGCTAAAACCAATCGGCTCGAAAATCAACATCACCATGTAAGTTTTGAAATATTCCGTAGAACTTAAAAATGGAGTCATTTGCATTTCTTTGACAAGATTAATATTGTAGTTCAAATGAATCGGTTTTCAAGATTCCATTAAATATATGACCCGCGTTGCTATTGGTAGTGTCAATGAAGATCACAATAAATTGAAAGGCATTTGCCATTTCACTTCATAGTTTTTTTTAGATTCTTATACTTTCGTGGTTAATGTGCTTATTCAAATCTTGATCATCGAATCACCACTTTTTTATCAATGGCCAAGATTCAGCAAGGATATTTTGAAGAATTGTTGATTTCGAATTTTTAAGAAAAAAAATTGGCCCACTTAAGTAATTAATTTACACGCTCTCATAATTATATCTTCGATCATTATTTTTTCGACTCCTTTCTTGCCTTATTTTTCTCCATTTCGGTTTTTTACCTTTTTTCATGATTTTATTTTCCTTTCTTTTAGATTATAGTTTTATGTTTAGATGATTCATAATTAATTTTTGAAACATTCAATATAATTTTCTTCTAATTATTCATCATCGTGGATCCAGAAAACTCGATTTCAAATATACATGGAGAACCTTCTTCTTCAAATTCGCAAAAGATATCGATGATTATATTTTTTAATAATATATGGTGTACCAATGGTGAATTTATGTTTATTGTAGTTTTGTTCAACGTTATTTAAGATGCTTATGATTGTTCAATTAAAACAACTAGTTATTTGTGCATAGTCCAACCTATGCGAACTCTGTTAATACCATTATTAAAATAAATTTTTATATTTGAAGTTATATATTCAAATTATGCACTATATATCAAAGGAGAAAATGAAAAACATGGATGTATATGATCAAAAAATTGAATCTAAAAAAAATTATTAGATGAACATCATATATAAAACAAACACTTATGTACAAAAACATGACTAAACATATATTTTGAGTATCTATGTTATATCCCTAAATATAGGTCTAAAATATAGATTTAAGTAAATATCTAAAAATAGAATTAGTTTAGTTCAACATGATTTTGTATTGTCCACTTAAAATACATCTTATAGTAGTTTGGAATTCATCCATATATGTCAAGTGTGTGTTATATTCATTGTACAAACACTTATTGAAACTAAGTTATTTTCATATTCAAACCATATATGCATAACATTTTCTATGAAAATTAAGTAAATATAAGGAAGTGTACCCACCCTACTGTAAGGTCGCTTCGAAGTTACGTAACATCCTGACAAGATCTTTAATAATACCTACACCGGGATTGGGATAAAGACGACCGCCGGTGATCCTAGCCACCAATGTCCTGGATAAAGACGACTCCAACCGTAATCCTAGCAATTAAGGTCGCCTTTGATTCTAGCACATATTTTCCGGATCAGACAAATTAGCAATTCTAAATAAATTTATAACCAAACAAATTAGGATTTCATGGGGGGTCGAATCGGGGAGGAGTATTTTTTAGAGGCTTACAAATTGATACTTACAATGTGCTAACTCCAATCTTGGTCATTGGATCATCCTTTTTTTTATCAATGGTCAAGATTGAAGAGATTTTGTGACCGCGATTTTTACTTCGTAAAAAGTCTCCCACACGCATTAATTGTTCACACGCCCATAATTATAGCATGCACAATATATTTTCCGGATTTGTTGCCTAATTTTACTCTAATTTGGTTTTTAACTTTTTGATTTTATTGCTTTTATTTTAGTTCCTTTTTATGTCAGAGTTTTATCTATGTATTTATCTATAATTCAATTTTTAAAATATTCAATATAATTTACTTTAATTATTCATCATCATGGATCTCAAAAACTCGAATTCAAATATACGGGAGAAACTTTTCTTCATATTCTAAAAATATATTAATGGTTCTATTATTTATATATATCTTTAATCATATATGGTGTAGTAACAACATATTTATATTATTTCTATCCCAGGGATAATAATATAGAACATATGAATTTTTTTCAGTATTCATGGCCGGTGGTTTGTCTGTAAAACCACTTTATAGTATTTCATGTTATTAATTTTATACAGAGTAATTCAACTAACCAGTTTCATATGGTATTTTGATTTTTTGCCATTTTCAGAAAAAAGCCTCCCACACGTATTAATTTTTCACATGCCCCATAATTATAGCATTCACAATATATTTTCCGGATTTGTTGCCTAATTTTACTCCAATGTGGTTCGACTAGTCACAAAGGCAGCCTCGGTAAAATCACCAATCGGGTGTTACATATTAAGTGCCGGCTCGATTCAACTGCATGTTCTTTTTAATTGGTATAATAGTTATAGCTTTTTACTTAATTCTAGTTCAAAAGATAGTCTTAATGTGGCTAGCATTCCAAATGTGGTTCTAATTGGGGTCACCGCTATTAATTAAGTTCTAGCACATATTATATATATGTGAATCGCTAGATTCGATTATATGCTAGTTTATACGCTTATTGAATATGTCCGCATATAATTGGAATTATTGTGTTAAATTGATATGTCAAGTTTAATCGATCTAAAGTAGAATATCTCTATGTTGATCTTAATTCAATATTCATGATTAGGATAGCTTGATTTGGATCAATGAACTTAATTGCTATATTCCGCACCGATCAAATCATAATTAAACTTCAAGTATCAAGAATATCTAAATCACCTAGTATATCTATGTATTGAATTGTGGTATGTTTAATAGATTGCTAGGGATTGATCAACAGCCATGAATGGACTTAATCGTATTATGTACGAACGAGTTAATGGTAATATCGGACAAAATGAGTTTTGATGTTTTATTGCACATACGATTGCTAGATCGCTTTATTATTTCATCTTTATCTAGCATCTATTTCAGGGTGTTAATACTACTTTAGCCCTCGTATTTGTTTTTCGTGATTACAGTCGTATTAATGGTGAAACTTGAATTAAAGTTCGTGATAGTTTAAACCGTCAACGAATTCTTAGTCCTTATTCACTTCTAAGGACGCCATATAGGCTAACAGCTGTAACGCTGGGTCGGTATGCAGGTTGCGCTTTGTCGTGGTTGGTATGTTTGGTGTGATGTTGTTTGCTGGTCGTGTTTGGCTCTCATATAGAGAGTGGGGGTCACACCATTAGGGACGCGTAATGCTGAGTCGCATGTAGAGGCCGCTTGTGTATGGGGCGGTTCTGCGATATTGTATAAGCGACGCGCGAGCATAATTCTACGGGCGAGCTGGCGGTGAGCCCGCCGGAAAAGGATATGATATTATGTTACGTTAATGCGCGCAGCCCGCCGGACAGGCAACGACATTATATAAATGTCGAGCAAAGTTATTGTGTGCATTGTCTTGCATTGCGTTGATATCAGCGGATGTCAACAGGTTCCGAAATGTCGTATCATGTCATGGTCTTGTTTTCTCGAGTTCTGCTATACCGCTATTAAGTATAACTATTGTATCGAAAACTTATGTGTTTTGCTCGCTTGATTATATGACATATCTCTCGGGTATATCATGGTGAACCACGTAAGTTGAGTCCTTTAAAATGTGTATGTGTTGATGATGATTATTACTATTGTGACGCTATGAATATGTAGTTTTATTCTTTTACCTTATATATACATATACTTTATCGCTACGTCTTTATCTCTCGTTGTGTATCTCATTCGGTGCGGGTAAAGTTACTACCCGGTGATACGCTTCCACTAAGCCTGCCGAGCTTACCCCTTCCAACCTCCGTGTGCATTGACAGTGCCTTTGTGAAGCGGGGTTGAGTCATGTAGTGCCGTGGATTTTACTTAGCGGTAGACGGCGGTTAGATCTCGGTACCATCTTGTTCTCACTTATTTTTCTATGCAATAATTAGGAGTTCGAACCACATCAGACATAGCTAGCATTCCAATGTGGTTCGAATTGGGGTCAAATTTCGCTATTAATTGCCTCTAGCACATATTATATATATGCTAGAATTGCTAGGGATTCGATTATATGCTAGTTTATACGCTTTATTGAATATGTCCGCATATAATTGAATTATTGTGTTAAATTGATGTCAAGTTTAATCGAGCTAAAGTAGAATATCCTATGTTGATCTTAATTCAATATTCATGATTAGGATAGTTTGATTTGATCAATGAACTTAAATTTTTACCTTTTGATTTTTATTGATTTTATTTTCCTTGCTTTTAGGTTATAGTTTTTTGTTTAGATGATTTGTAATTCAATTTTTAAAACATTCAATAAAATTTTACTCTAATTATTCATCATTATGGGTCCCAAAAACTCGAATTCAAATATATATGGAGAAACTTTTTCTTCAAATTCAAAAAAATGTATTAATTCGCTCTATTATTTATATACAATTTTAAATTCAATAACGCTATACTCAATTTGTGGTATTTCTCATTGATAGAACGGATAAATTTTCCACGATATGAAGAACATGTGTATTACAGAATCTAACAAGTAATATATGGGCAGACAACATAACAAATACAAAGAATTACTTTAAATGAAATACTGAAACCATTATATATGATTCAATTTTGTGATATTCTTTATTAATAGCATGAACAAATGTGAAACAAGATGCTATAACAAGAATTGGTCTAAATTTATGTCGCCTATCATCAACTCTTCCTTATTTCTGCATTCAGCTTCACCATCTTCATCCAACCTCCTCTTGTGGAAACTTAGACTAAATGATGGTCCGGTGATGTCGCTTATCCTTTGTCTCGAACTCCTCAATTGGCCAAACATGTACAAAAATGTTAGTATTAACTCGAAATCCACCGCTCATGTCATGATCGCGAACTCCTATGAAATACCACACTTAGTTCTTTTTCCAAATAACATCAATTTGAATATCAAGTACCCTCCCTAATATTCAAATATCTACTAATCTACATCGGGACATATCAATCTGAATCCTACCCATTAGTTCTTTTAGTATCCCGATCCTATATTGGAATTCCACCATCTTATATGCTGCACTTATTTCTAACAAAAACCATAACATAATATTCCAAAATGACATAGTTTAAACAATATTCCAAACACATAATATTTCATATTCCAAAAAACTCAATCTTTTTCTAATATTTGTCACAATAAAATTGGATTTAAAACTAAATTATTATTAATTTTATAATTGGTTTCAAACTACACTTTTGAAATCATTTCACTATGTCTAAACTCGGGTTTCTTAATCCACTCTAAACATTAAATAAATATGCAAAATAATTACCTTTAACACAATAATTCTAAAAGAATTCATTCAAATATAGTATTATGAAAAGTCCAATTCAATATAGTATTATACAACCAATTCAACACAAATAGTATAATTTTATTAGGTCTAAAAATGAAATTAATTTATAATGTGTCTAAAAAAATACAATCATGGGTTTGGTTGTCTTCTCCATTTTTTCAATCTTTTCAACTTCTTTGTTTGCAAATTACTTTAATGGTGATTTCTCCTCAAAGTCTCCTCTAATTCTCCTCAATTTTATTTTTTGCTATTTCTTATAAATTTTGTAGGTTTTGGTGGATTGTTTTGTGAATTTGGGAAGGAATAATTTGAATTAAATCATTCAATTCAAGAATATTTGTCCTAGAAAGAAACTAATTATGATTTGTGGATTGAGCAATTAAACAAATTCTGGAAATGAATTAATTTGAGCACAAGTAAATTATGAACCGACAAAGGAAATTTCGCTTATTTATTTATTTAATTAAAATATGACGCTAATTTTAACTCAGGAAGATTTTCAAGGCTACAATCCTCAGAAGCATCTAAGTAGAACTAGGGGAAGTGAATGTGACTGGATTGGGAGGAGGATCGCGCGCTGCGAATCAACTAGATTGGTGATTTAGTTTTTATTATTTTAAAATTAAAATAGTAATTGTCTTTTCTATCCCTGTAAACACCATGCTTACAATCCCTTGTAAGCATCTTTTTATAAGCCCATGAACTCTATCTAATATCTCCTCGAACTCTACTCTCAATTATACTAATAACACAACTAAAAACAAACCTCCAAAACTGAATAGTGTACGGTGTTGTAAGCTCTTCGAGTCTAGTGATCTGAATTGGAAATGAAATTCAATAAAATAAAAATCAGTACATTCTCATATTCACACCATGTCCCTCAACATTCATAACACAAACTTGAGAAAAGAACAGAGGTGGTGGGTGAAATTCTACACAACAATGATTCAAAATAGTCACGAAGAATCCCCAGTATGCTAGCAAAAGTGACAATTCCAACAACACTATAATCTTCTTCAATGACCCAAACATAATTTAGCCGATGAGCAATAGCTTGAATCATCACTGCTACTAAAGAACTCCATGGATGGCATACAATTGCCTCGGCTGTTCTCAACATTCTTGCTGAATAACTACTTGATCTACCATGTCTACTAACTGGCTTTGGTGATATTAACGTTGTCTTAGGAGAAGGGAGTTCCTCATCTGACAATGAGAATGATGCGATTGAATTTGAGTCACCAACCTCAAATTCCTCTAGAATTCCCTCAAGATTCATATCTTTCAACCTTGATTTTGCAACGTTCATAATTTCCTCTGCTGGGCTCCCACAATCTATGTAGGCTATAAGATCCCCAGCAGAGAGAGTCATGATAGCGGCTGATATAGTCTCATCGCCAGATGCAAGTGTGGAAGGAGATATCTCGCCTATCAAAGTTCCGCAATCATCAACAACCGCGACAGAAGTTTGTCTTGAAAGGGAACAAGATATAGCCTCGACTGCAGAGGAGGCTAGTGAATTGTATCCAATAGCTAAGATGTCCGTGGCAATGATGTCAAGATCTTCGATGGATAATGTTGGAATAGGAGAGAAGAAACCAATTGAATTTAGGAGGAATCTGATCACATCTTCTTGAGCTAACCAACAAAATTCGATGCCATTGTGATTTGTTTGAGTGCATGATGATGATTTCTGAAATTGTTTCCTTCTTTATTGGGATAACAATGTTATGGACACCTTGAAGCATAATATCAATAGCTTCCAGTAAGCTGCATGGACATTAATACCAAAACACATTTATCATATGAAGATATCAATGACTGAACCAGCAATTTATGGAAAATGAGAGTACAAATTGCTGACAGAGATTATCTAATGAACAAAAAGGTGTTTGAAAAGCAAAAAATAGGTTAGATGATGCCTCCTCTCATTACAAGCGGCTCTTTTTAATTAAGTTCACTGTTTATTTTATCTTGGTTTTCTTATAATAATGCACTCTATTGTGGATTAAAAATAATAGTCACATCGTCTCACATTGTTGGATCTATCAAGATGTACATTTAAACAAGAATTTGAAAGACTTTTTGTTTCCGCATGTGACTGAAGCAAGCAATAAAGCTATACTACCATTTTTCTCAAAGCATGAGACATAATAAAACGAAAAAATATTAGATAATACTAGAGCATATACATCAGTTCTTTTAAAATCTAAAATCGAGATTTAAATCACTAAAAATGAAAAAAATAATAATTTATAGTTTTACTAAAATAAGTTATCCCTTATAAAATTATTCACCCACTCTCTTCATCATCTAAATTTATACTCTTTATTATTTATTCAATAGTGAGGTGAATAATAGAGAATCTGCTAAAGAACATACTTAAAATGCAATCCCTAAAAAAATAATAATTTAGGAAAATTTTAGGAAAGCTAATATGCAATGCTCCTAGGAATGGTAAATCGGTGAGGCTTTCCTCATTTTTCCATGATCGCACAGATTTTCTCGGTTTTATTTGGTATGGAGTATTAAGTAGATCATTCAAATTAAAATTAAAACTAAAACGATAAAAGGAAAAGAAGTATGTGTTTGGTTTAAGTTCATTTTTAAACTATTATTAGTATTCTATTAAACTAGTATTTAAAATTTGCAATGTATAGATTTCACTTAAATATCAATTGGAATGAAAGAAATATGATTCATTCTAGATTTTACAATTTATAAATCTCAATTTCTATAACAAAGTTGATTTAAAATCATGGTTTCTATATTCCAAACTCCAAAGTAACCAAAGCAGTACTCATACAATTAAAATTTACTCAAAGCTAAGTTTCAATATTCTTTTGATATTATTAAGGGAAAAGTATGCACCTTGTAGATGGTTCCACATGCTTAACAAAACAAGTGAGTTTAGGGAGCAAGGTAGAAACAGGAGCCTTAAGAGACAAAGATGGAGAACAAAAGTTGTCTTCTTTACAAAGATAGCAAATGACATCAACCATGCAAAGCTTCCCAATGCAAATGCAATCTTTCTTCTCATCATTCATCAAATTATTGCTATTAATTTCATTATAATCACAGCTCCAAATACTAATACAATTGCCTTCAGAAGCTTTAATTTCAGCCAAAGCTTCAGAAATAGTAGAAGAAGCAGAGATGGATCTCAGAAGTGGCTTGCCTAAACATAGGTCAGCAACCTCACAAGCCAGCCAATGAGCTGCCATGCAAAATTGTAGCTGATTGTTTGTAATTAGGGAATATTTGAGAGAATATTAGGTGAAAATGCAATAAATTTGTAGTTTGATGATGAAAGAACAAGAGGAGATCAAATATCACCTTCTTTCTTTGGGTGCACTAGTGTTGTAAAAGAGTCTTTCTTGTGACAATTAACCTAGTATTTATAGTGTCTTAAATTTTTTGTATTAGCTAATAGAGTAACTATATGGAGCACTAGATTGAGTTTGCATTCCACTCTTGTTTTAATTCAAAAATTAACAAATTTTCTATTATTATATTGATAAGGATACTGATGACTAGTGTCATGACAGACTGAGTTTTCACCGATCCTAATCGACCGAGCTGTGCCTGGCCCCGATCGGGACCTTAATTCGAAACCAGCTGGTCTAGGACCTGACCGACCGGAGTCCTGTCCAAACCGGGGTCCGGTGCCTACCCATCCTAACCGGCCCCTGGCTTCTATTCATCCGATCCGATAAGATTCGATATCCGATAACCGCCTTCCGATAAGATCCGATATCCAAACTCTGATCCGATAAGATCCGAAAAATACAAAAATAACAATTCGAAAAATACAAAAAAATTACACCTAATACAAAAAACTCTAAAATACACACAAAATCAAACTCATTTACATGAATTAAACTCATTTACACAATAAAAAATAACAATTAAAATACAAAAAATAACAATTGAAAAACATCAATTCGCCGCTTTTGACTTCGCTTGAGTAATAGGTTTTATTTATTTATTTATTTTTTAAATTACCGATCCGTATTCGTTTTCGGGTCACCGTCCGATCCGTTGATACCGTCCGACTGCCTCGATACCGGATCGAATCTTGATCTCCCGATCGATCCGGTCCATTTTCGGATGGACTCGGACCGGATTATTCCTTTACTTTAAATAATTATACATTGATTATTAAATTATAAATATTCATAATGTTCATAATATATAGTATATAATCAATTAAAGTAAAGAGTTACAATAAAAAAACATACAAAAAAAGATAGATAATCTTAGAGATGATTGATTTATCTTTGGCCCCAACAATGGGCTGTTTCGACTTTGGCCTCAAAGCAGCCGTTTAAAGTTACAAAATTGCTCCTAAAATTATTACAAAATTATAATTGTCCCCTAAATTACCAGTTGCAAATTGTCCTCACGCTCAAGCTTAGCATTTGACGGTTCCGGCCAAATTTGGGGACCAATTTGTACTTCGCGATAATTTTCTAACCGCTCTTTACAACTTTCAGACCTTCTGGCACGAAAAGATAACTCCCATCCACTTTTTTGGGGCCAAATCAATAATTAACTCGATAATCTCATATGATATGTTAATATTAATGTATTTTCTCATGACAAAGGATGCTTATTATATTGTTAGATGTGGTGCCGTAGGTATGTGAGAGGATCGGATGGGGGTGTTTGGAGTAAGAGTACATAAGTACAAGACATGTAAAGGGACCACATGTGTTATTGATGTTCATAAGATTTGGACACGTAAAGACTAGGAGGAAGTGCATGCTTATGAAATACGACATGACATATCACACCGTTTGTATCTGCATTTAATCGAACCCAAATTTGTCGATCACTGCTAAAATCGAATTCAAACTAATTTTGATAGTCAATTTTGGGGCCAATTTGATAATTTGATGAACTTTTGGGGTAAAATTCTCTATTGAAATGAAATTTGAGGCAAAATGAATGATTTCTCCCCCAACCATCATCAACCTTTGACATCTCCCCAAGACCCCAAAAATCGTCACCATCAACTTCTTCCCCTAACCATCACCACCACCACAACCTCTCCAACATTCCTGAATTTTTTACATTGCAGCTCATATCAAATGACAAATAAATTTATAAGCAATCAACATAGAGTATCGTCAATCACCCCTTCCCCCCCTCCCGCCACAAGTTTTAGTTACACACCCAATTCCATTTAGAGCTTTTAGTGTGTAACATTTTTTTAAACATAAAATTTGGTTTAGACATTTAAAGCTCGATTGTAGTGGAAATTGATGGAGACGGTGACTCCAGGAAGGTATGTGGTTGTTAAGGCTGCTTTATGCCAAAAACAAGTGATTCATCATCAATGGAGGACACCTTCCAATTTGTAGATGGAACCCAAACAACCCATCATCAAAGCCTCATCTTCAAGACTATCAAATTTTGACCAATTCAAACCTTTTTTTTCCTCAATTTGAAATATTTACTGTAATGTAACCAATACCCATATGTTTAATACTCCGTATTTATATTCATTCGGATGGAGGAGGTAAGGGACGATTGAATTTTGAGGAATAATTTTGGTGGAATTTTTATTTTTTACTTTGTTTTGATTCATCAGCTGGCAACTGAAATAACTTACCTCGGTTTAATTCAATTAAAAACGTAAGAATCGGTAATTGACGTAATATAATAAAAAAATGGATGGTAACGAATTTTATCAACAAATAACTTAAATTATATAAGTAAGAAAATTTAATCGTAAAAGTGATTACGATTTTACGCAAGGGGCTTAAAATACCATGCTCATAACGAGCCTACACGAGGTATTTTTTTTTATTAAATAGCCTTTGTCTTTGCTTCATCATCCTACACTATAAAGACAAAAAAGAAAAAGAACCCCTCCTTTCTCTTCCAAAGAACCCAAAACCGCGCCTCTTCCCATTGAAGAATTCAATTTTTGTTTCTTCTCTTTTTCTCCCACTTCTCGATCATCATCCTCATTTCAAAATTCTCGTAAAATGTAACAATCTTCCTCTCGTCTTCCCCTGGCTGCTTACGCATTTTTTGAAAGATTTACCTGAAGTCGAATTTCGAAAATTAGATAATTAAGGGTTCCGAATTTAATAATTGCCACTTATTAAATTATGATCTTGGCTCCTAGATTGCTCGTTGTCACGGAAAGCACTTAGTTTTTGTTAATTTTAACAATTTATTTCGAATTATATAATTAATTAAAGATCGTAGTTTTATGTTAGATATGTTTAGATTTAAGATGTTTATGATTATAAATATAATAATAGAGTTTTACCAACAATATATTTATGAGAAAATAGTTATTTTTGGACTTTAATAATTTTTATAATATACTTGATCATAGAAAATAGAAATAAATTATAATTTTGAATTTTAAAATAAAACTCGATTTTATTGTGTTTATTAATCGGGATTTCAACCAATATATAATAATCTTGAAATTTTTGGGAAATGCTCATTTTTGTTTATTTATTAACTAGAATGGAGATTTCAATAAAAAGGTCAAATTATTATGATTGTAATTTAGAAACCTAATTTTATATTTTAATACGGGATATGGTTGGACTATAAATCAAATAGTAGAATTTTTGGACTTCATTTGGTATTTATTTTGAATTATTGATGAGTAAATAGCTAGTTTCTTTGGAGTTAATTAAAAAATCGTATTTTATACATAAAAATATAAAACTAATTTTTATTAAATTATATAGTACATTTTGGACCTATGATAAAAATATTAGAATTTTCGGACCTATTATGATATTTACTTGATTTTATAAAGTATCAGGATTCCCTTTTAAATAGCTTAACTACGTATAGTTCTCGGAATACCATTAAGATATATTTACAAGCAAGGAATGTTGATTAAACAGATGCAAATCTAATTAAAGTATGACTCTAAAGTATCGATGGAAAATGCAATCTATTATATTATTTAGAGTCGGACTTTGACCAAGGTCATTTCACTCACCAGAGTCAGAAGCCACAGCTAGTGGTACTAGCAATGTGGGGATTTATCTCTTGTGTCGTTCCTTATATTTGCATGTTGCCCGGATCAGAGATGCCCGCTTATACGCTAAGTATCGCTTATTTGTGTGTATTAGTAGTTATTGTCAAGTGAAATTGTTAGAAGATAACATCATGTTCGACGCATATATTGGCGCTGATGATACCGGTGACGATTCCGAAATCTTTTGATTATAATACAAGACCGTAAACATGACTCCGCGATTTATTGTTTGCTGACGCGCGAAAGCATCAGACACGCGACACCTGTGGCCGTTGAAATTTTAAGTGAGTCAGCGCGTGGTCTCATGTACGTGGGTCTTGGAATCAGGTGTTAGGGGTCGAAATGAGTCGCATGTGGGGAGGGAACAATCGATCCATTATGGATCTATCGAGTGTGTACACACGGGCCGCTGGATACTTTTATGTTATGGATGATCGAGATACTTTATACGTGGTGACTCCACGGGGTTTTATAACACACATTTGTGGGCATATGTGACCTTTGGGTTGTTTTAGCATATGTCGGGCCATTACATTTTCGTATGTGGGCATTGTTGCATATGTCGATGTCGGATCGAAAGTGTTTTGGTATACGCTTGTGTTGACTTTTGTGGACCTTCTCGGTCGCCTGTGTAATATGAGAAGGATACGATTTACTTTTGCCATATCATGAACCTGCTTTGGACTTACATGTTACATTCAAATCCTCAGATTCACTTTATTTAGATCTTAAGTGCTCTATCAGGCTCGCTGCTAATATAAACCGCCTAATACCGAGTAGTGGTAAATAAGTGGTAAACCGTTTATGTTTTTTATCATCAATCGAACTAATAGTTCGTGGTGGGTTCTAATTTTAGCGTGGTTCTACCTTCTGACTGCTCAGTGTAACGGAGTCACCACTCAGCGAGAAGTTTCACGCTAGCCTTTCTACGACTTCTAAACTTTCAAAGTTGAGTAGTTGATGTGTAGGCGAACTGTTGACCTTCTTCGAGCTGGGTTGCTATCCTTGGGACGTAGCCGCATGGTGGCTGGGGATCCTCAGAGTCATTTTATTTCGTCTTATCGAAGCTGAAGTCATTGTTTACTCCAGCCAGGCGATGAGCTATGGATGTATTATTGAACACCTCGTTTTTTTATGTCACCTTTATGTATCGAATACGTGATGTCAAGTTAGGTTTCGCCACGATGTCCACGCTGTATGGAACTATTTCTACTTTAACCCAAGCAAACTCTTTTAACCAAATTTTATTTTTATATCATCGTCGGGGCGACTTGGAAGTCCATTTCTACTAACGAAGTCTAACCTCGAGGCGGCCGAATCGGGGCGGGTCGTTACAAGTTTGGTATCAGAGCCTAGGTTTAATTGTTATTCAAGGAGTCTACCGTGTCAGGGTCTGTCAAACCGCTTTTAAACCGGTCTTTGTTGAGTTTTCCTGAGTTCTAAATTTTCCCTATTTTCCTTCGTAGACTGTCTGAGGATGCCACAAGGTCGAAGCATGAAGTCGACACCGCAAAAGTTTGCTGGGAGGCGCTTAGAGCCGAGGTGGGAGAAAGTAGTTCGAGGAGGAGGTACTAGGGTTTGTGGTAGGACTGGTAGGGCTGGGGTGTAGGCCTCATGCGAGGAGTGTTTGGACGACGCTTGTCAGAGCCAGCTGGTGGGTCCGGCAGCCAGAATGAGGAGGACTGCATGAGGAGGTGGGTAACACCTGCACTTCGGCACACTTCTGCTCGGGTACGCAGTAATGGGACGCTTTAGCAGATTGTTTGACAGCCTTCCTAAAGACGCAACCTCCGGCATTCGTGGGGTGACGCGACACCGAGAAAGCCTGAGCTTCAAGGACATAAGGAGCATCCCAGAGGCTCCATGGGGATGTAAGAGGAGTCATAAGTACTTTCGCCACATCTCGATTTGACGAGGGGCCGAGGATCAGCGTACCACGCGGTAATCTCGAGTGAGGGATGCGCGGTGATGCCTATTGGTCATGCCATTCGAGGAGCTATTTAGGAGAAATTCTCGCCTCGAGGGTGCATATGGTCGATGGGAGAAAAAGGAACCTAATACGCATCGAAAGGTGGTGGTAGATCCGTGGAGGCCTATGAGAAGAGAGATTTGTGAGTTGCGCCCATTTCTTCCCGAATGTATACCCGATCGAGGGTAGAAGATGTAGAGGCATTCTTGACGTATTTAGGTGGAGATTCGTACTCACATGACTTTGACATCTTTCTAGAGTTTCCATGAAAGTAGAATGCAACATTTAAAAATAGCGATTTAGCCGGTGTTCACTGAGCGGGTGGAAGAGAGGACGCATGAGATGATCAAGCATGAGGGGTACATAGGCCAAACTTCCAGAGGAAACTTCCAAATAGGACCTATTGCGGTCGTAGCAAAAGACAATGCTCCCACTACTGTGCCGTAGATATCGCTAGTTGCGCCGCGACCAAAGTGGTCAAGGTGGCTATTTCAGCATGCCCGAGGGCCTTTTCGATGTGGGAGTGCTTTGGGGCATAAGGTCCGAGGACGCGGAGGCGAGGGAGTGCATAGTCAAGTACCGGCGGGCGCAGGCCATTTTGTGCAGTTGTCCCGCTGGTGCGGGACGGGCGGTGCGCTACTTCTCGCTAGTTCACCTGGGGCTGTAGAGGGTTCCGTGGGAACCGAGGCGATGCCCCCAGGAGCTGCAGGTGTGCCGTGGTCAGCGATTAGCTGGGCCGGGTAGTAGCTACGCGGGTCGAGCAGACGGGGTCAGATCAATGCCATTACTCACAGTGAGGTTCGTGATGCTCCTGTGGCGCGACATGTACCTTATTTATTTGTGATTTGCCTGCTAGAGTATTGTTTGATTCGGGGGCTACCCATTCCTTTATATCTCGAAACTATGCTAGAACTCTTCCCTTAAGTTATGATTTCTTGTCTATGCCTTTACATATTATGACTCCTGCAGATTGTGTCGAGGTAGTCGAGGTTCTTAGAAATTGCCCCAAGAGTAGGATCATGCCTTCAAAGGACCTATTACCTTGGACTTAGTATACATTGATTTAATCTTTAGGCGCGATTGGTTGGTAAACATCATGCTGTGATAAATTGTCATCGGAAAGAAATTGGGTTCACTAGTCCTCGGAGGGGTTCGAGGTTAGTTTCTTTGGAGATGGGAAAGTGATACCTTCCCTGCTTACTGGGCCCCGAGTACTCAAAAGTTGTTACAAAAGCGATCAGAGGATACCGTACGCGTGGATGTTGATAAAGATGAGCTGAGTTGCGTAATACTCCGAGGCTGCGTAGGGAGTTGGAGATGTTTTTCCGGCACCTTCTCGGGAGTTGCCCCTACTGTGGAGGTAGAGTTTTGTGGATTGAGCAAGACTGACCGCCTGACATCAATGGCAATCAGAGGTAGAAATGGCTCCAAATGAGTTGAAGACTGCACAAACCAAAGAGTCAAGTTAGAGAAAAAGTTCATTCGTCCTAGTAGTTCTCCCTTGGGAAGGCTGCAAGTTGTTTTGTGAAAAGAAGGACGAGACAATGAGAATGTGTGTTGATTAAGGCATTACCGAATAAAGTGACGATCAAGAATAGGTATCCTCTACCGAGAATTGATGATCCGTTTGACAACAGGGCGCTAAGGTATTTTCTAACATTGATTTGAGAGATCGGCTACCTGAACATCAGCTTGAGGATAAGAGAGGAGGATATTCCAAAGTCGGCGTTTCGAACGCGGTATGGACATTATGAATTTGGTAAAGGGATGCCAGCTTGGGCTGACGAATACCCAAGAGCTTTCATGGACTTCATGAATGAGTGTTCGGGACTTCCTGATAAGTTTGTGTATGCTTCATAGATGCATATTCTCGATTTACTCAAGTGGTGAAGCCGAAATTACCAGGAACATTTAAGTTAGTGGTTGAGACTTAAGAAAAGAGCTGCTTAGGCGTAAAATTTTCTAAGTGTGAATTTCAAGTATAGTTTTGGGACGGTGATTTCTCAAGTAGGTATTTCTGCGTAGACCCACAAAAGTGGAAAGTGCTGATGAATCAAACAACCTACCAAGGCCAGATGAGGTTTCGGGGTTACCAAGCACATGTGAGGTTCAGAAAGGATTTTTCTCGACATAACACCAATGACTAAGCTTAACCAGAGGGGTTCCATTTGCTCGAGATGCCGAATGCGAGAAAGAAGTTTTCGGAGTCGAGGGAAAAGCTGACTACCGCCTCCAGCTTTGGCGCTCCCGCTGAAAGTGTATAGCATGCTGTGTACAACGACGTGTTCCCTTCGAGGCTTGGGCTGCGTGGTCACGTAGATGGTGCGTAATCAAGCATGCTTCCTCGACGCTTGAAAACTCATGAAAGTTAACTACCCGACGATGATCCGAATTAAATGATAGTCTTCGCACTTTAAGATTTGACATTACCTCGCTACGTATGGGAGTAAAGTTTCAAATTTTCACTAATCCACAAGAGTTTGAAATATCTCGCCTACCCAGAGGGATTTTAAATTTGAGACAAATGTTGTGGATGGAATTCAATGCGATTATGATATAGCGATTGAGTACCACCCGGGAAAGCGAATGCCGATGTATCGAGCGTAAGAATTGTGTGTCCAGCGTGGAGTTGAAGGAACTGGGAGTCGAGTTCGGGATTGATAATACTGGTGCCTTATTGGCACATATGCGAGTTCGACCAGTGTTACTTGATAAAATTGTGGAGTCTCAACAGGGGGACGAGAGGGTGTTGAAAATGATCGAGGAAGTGAACAGTGGAAGCGGTGGACCTACTCAAGCGATTGATAGCAGAGGGTTCTCGTGCTCGGGAGAGCGAATTCTTACCATTTTCAGCCGAAATGGCCGGGAAATCATGGACGAGGCGCATAAGGTTCTCTATAGCGCATATCCCGCTAGCACTAAAATGTATCGGGATTTGAGATCGACTTACTGGTGGCCTGGAATGAAAAGAGAGATAGCGCATTTTGTGGCTGGCAAGGTTTGACATGTCAAGAGGGTTAAAATTGAGCATGTATACCCCCCCCCGCGGATCATACGCTCATTACCTATTCTGGAGTGGACTTGGGAACATATTACTATGGATTTTGTCTTCGGGTTGCCTAGAACTCTTCGAAAGCACGATGGTGTATGGGTGATCGTGGACAGGTTGTCCAAGTCCGCACATTTCCTACCGCTAAGTGCAACAACGATCTAGAAAACTTGCTCAGCTATACATTAATCGATCCCGAGTCGCATGGGTCCCGCCAAGATTGCGGTCGATCGTGATACTCGCTTTTAATTCGAGATTTTGGAGTGCTTTCTAGCGGGAGTTGGGGACTATGTGAGTTTGAGCTACTTCACCCGTAGACGTACGGGCGTCGTAGAGGACTACGCAGACCGGAAGACACGCTGAACCAGGTAATCGAGTTCCACTGGGAACTGGGATGAGGAGTTACCGCTGATCGAATTTGCTTATAATAACAGTTATCACGCCAGTATTGAGATGGCACCATTTGAGGCATTGTATGGGCGGAAATGTAGAACTCCAGCCGAAGTCAAAGCGGCCATGGTAGGAAGACGGTCAAATCAGCGGGAGAGGCCGGGCCGAGAGAATCAAAATGGTTGACAACACATAAAAGCCGGCTCAAGATCGATAGAGTATGTATGCCAATAAGCCGCCGTGGTGGAGTTATGTTTTGGGGTCAAGATTGGGTCTTCGAGGCATCTCCGAAGCGGAGCGACGAGGCTCAGCGGAAGCCGAGTCCTCGCTATTTTACCATACGAGATTTTGGGTGTAGTCGGGACCCGTGGCCTACCGTCTAGCGTTGCCTAGGGAGTTGGAGAGGATTCATAATGTATTCCATGTATCTTGCTTGAGAAAATATATTCCCGATGTGTCACATATCTTGGAAGCACAACCGGTGGAACTTAAAGAGGATCTTTCGTATGAGGAGCAACCGGTGGAAATCTTGGATCGAAAGGAGAAGACGTTGAGGAACAAGACATGGTCGGGTAGCGTCCTATGAGAAATCATCGGGTCGGTGAGGCCACTGGGAACGGGAGGACGACATTCGAGAGCGTTAACCCTAGCTTCTTTCTGCTAGTATTGCCCGTTATATCAAGGCGGTCCCGTTGTACTTAACCGCCATAAGGCTGTTTACTTTTCGGTTTCCAAATGGGTAGACTAACTCGGGTACAAATTTTGAGGACGAAATTTTGTAAAAGGGTAGAATGAAATAACCCCGACCCGATTTGACTAATTAAAAATCAAGTAATTGGTAATTCCAAGTAAATATAAAAGTGATTCGAGAACGTAATTGTTATCAAATAGCGAACTTAAATTATAGGGTAAAAATTTAATTGGGAAAAGTTGATTACGATTTTACGTGTGGGTTTAAAAGAATTATGTTCGTTAACGAGCTAAACGAGAGGCCTTTTTATTAAAATAGCCTTTTTATTCTTTTGTTTCATCATCCTACACTATAAGACAAAAAGAAAAGCAAACCCTCCTCTTCCAAGAACCCAAAACCATCGCCCCTCTTTTCCCCATTGAAAGAACTCAATTTTTTTCTCTTTTTCTCCCACTTTGATCATCATCCTTTGCTCTAAAATTCCAGAAAAATATATCAATCTTCTCCTCTCGCCTTCCCGTCAAGCTTTTGCGCCTGCATGAAGATTCATCTTTTCGCTTTGGAAATTTCCAAAATTGTGATAATTGGGCGGTTCGAATTTCTAATAATTACAATTTGTTAAATTAGGATCTTTGGCCTTTAGATTGGTCATTGTCACGGAAATAATTATTTTTGCTTATTTTAACAATTTATTTCGAAATTATATAATTAATTAAATATTAGATTTTTATGTTGTATATGTTTAGATTTAAGACGCTTATGATTATGTATATAATAATAGAGTTTTTCCAGTAATATATTCATGAGAAAATAGTTATTTTCGGATTTTAATTAATTTTTATAATATAATTTCGAATTTTTGGTAGAAAATAGAAATAAATTATAATTTTGCCTTTTAAAATAAAACTCAGATTTTTATTGTGTTTATTACTGGGTTTCAAACTATAAAATAATCTGAATTTTTCGAAATGTTTAATATTTTGTTTATTTATTAACTAGAATAAAGATTTTAATAAAAGGTCAAATTTCTGAACCGAATTTTTATGTTTTTATATGGGTTACGGTTGGACTATAAATAAAATATTAGAATTTTGGGAGTTCGTTGGTATTTATTTTGAATTATTGATGAGTAAATAGCTAGCTTTTGAGTTAATTGAAAAAAAATCGTATTTTATACATAAAAATATAAACTGATTTTATTAAATTATATAGTACATTTTGGACCTATGATAAAAATATTAGAATTTTCGGACCTATTATGATATTTACTTGATTTTATAAAGTATTGAGGATTCCCTTTAAATAGTTAACTACAAATAGTTCACCGGAATAATTACTAAGATACATTTAAAAGTAAGGAACACCTAAGTTTGATTAAATAGATGTGAAATATAATTAAATTGGGCGACTTAAAGTATCGATGGAAAAATCTTATTATATTATTTAGGAGCTCGGACTCGACCGGGAGGCTCGTTTCTTGACTAGTCGCTAGTTAGTAGTTTTCAAGGCTAAATGTGTACTAGCACAAAGCGGGATTTATCTCCTTGTGTCGTTCCTTATATTTGCACGTTGCTTGACATAGACATGTCCGCTATATGTGTTAATGCTTTTATTTGCGTGTAACATGCCAAGAGTTATCGTCAAATTGTTAGAAGATGACATCATGTTCGACGTATATATTACAATATGATACCGGGTGACGATTCCAAATCTTTGATTATAATATGTAAGACCGTAAACACGACCAGGATTTAATGGTTGCCGAGACGTGTCGTTAATCGTGATACGCTAAACCGTGGCCGTTGAAATTCTTGGTGTAGCCATGCTGCATCATGGGCCGTGGTCTTGAATTGTGTTGTGAGCGAGTCGAAGTCGCATGTGTAGGGAACAAATATCCATTATGGATTTATCGAGCGCGACACACGCTGCTGGATACTTTATGTTATGGATGCATCGGTATACTTTATATATGCGCGACTCACGGGTATAACACATTTGTGGGCATATGTGACCTTTTTTGGGTTGTTTTAGCATACGTTGGGCCATTACATTTGTAAGGGAATCGCTGTGGGTACATGTCGATGTTCTATCGAGTTGTTTTCAGATATTAAGCCAGGTGTTGGATTTTAGACCTTTCGGTCGCGTGGCTGTGTAATATGGTGGAAGGATAATAGATTTTACTTGCCATATCGATGAACTGCTTGGACTTACATGTTACATTCAAACTCAGATTCACTTTTATTTTAGATCTTATGCTCTATTGTGCCTCCGGCCAAGTTAATATAAACCTGCCTAATACCGAGTAAAAGACGTGAAACCGGCAAGAAAGTTTTTACTATCAATCAACTACTAGTTTTATATATATATATATATTCCGCGGGTTCTAACTTCTTGACTTTGAGCGAATTTGAGTCACCACTCAAAGCGATAAGTTTCACTTACTGGGTCACCCTCTTAAACTTTTCAAAGTTGAGTAGTTGATTTAGAGGCGGAGCCGTTGACCTTCTGAGCTCATTGTTATCCTTTATGAGCTGCTGGTGGTTGTGATCCTAATGTCATTTTATTTGCCTTATCGAATTTCAGTCATTGTTTACTCCAGCTAAGTGGTGATTTATATTATGGATGTATTATCTAACACTCTGCTTTTTTTTTATGTCACTCTATGTATCGAATAAGGTGATGCCGGGCCGCAAGCCGCCACGACGACGTTCACGCTTACAGATGGAACTATTTCTACTTTTACCGCTTAAACTCTTTAAATCCAAATTTTTATTTTATATCATCGTCAGCGAATTTCAGATCCATTTCGACTAACCTAGCCTAACCAAACAACCCGGAAACAACTCATCCTAACTCAACTCAACCTCATCTCCGCATTTATAAATCCCACAAAAAAAGACCACACACAACCCAACTACTCAACCAACTAATCATACACATGCTCACAATTATTATTAAATTCACATTCACGGGGTTAAGTAACAAATCTACAATCTACGAGATAAATACTTACCTTGGCTAGCAATAATGTGTCGCCGCCTAATTAATCCAAGTGCCTTTTTCTCACACTCCACTTAACCAAAAATACCCGAGAAGTACAATTACTACTTACTACCATTTAACTCCATTTAGTTAACTATCCAACTTTTTCAACAATTTAGTTACCAATTATCAACTTAAGGTGGAAAGATTACTACGCGAGCATAAACGACTATTAAAACAACAAAATTTCAACCACCCCACCTCACTACTATAATTCCCCACCGCACATCCACACTACCACTTAATTTCCAATGAACCCAAAAATCAAGTTCCCCAAACTAATTTACACATTTATAACAACTTTTAATCCAAAAACCCAAATACTACTCACTTTACCCAACCTAGTTCCAACATAATCTCTTACAACAACTTAAAGTCAAACTTTGTCTAAAAAACACTATGGTTGTTGGTCCAATAATACACTTTTACAAATTTACATTTTCTTCAAAAAGTCAACTAGTCTCCACAAAAGTCAACTATCAACATTCAACACATTTCAACCCCAAAAATCGATTATCATAACTTCTAACCACATAATCTAAGCTTAGATGATACCTAAATACCATTTTAAAGTCTCAAACTCAAAGTCAACTTAAGAGCCAAACTTTCAAAATAGTCAACTATTGCTCCAAATAATTAGATTTGAAGATTAAAAACATACCTTTGATAATCTCGATGGAAACAAGATTTCACCAACAAATGAAAAAAAATCAAGGGTTGGGGAGATAGGGGTTCGCCACTTGAGAAAAAAGGGGTCAGGGGTTTTTGGATGACGTATGAATAGTGATCGGGGTAGTGGAAGATATTTATGGGATAACGCTTAAGCCCTGTCGGTAAGCTGTTTCATTTCCTTTCCTAGTTTAATTACCTAACCTAAATACTAATTTATTCCCACCTCAAATTATATTATCACCCAACCCATAATACTACAATACGACTACAAATTTAATTTACCACACAACACTCAAACAAGCAACTAGAATAATTATTAAAATAATACTTATACAGAACGGGTTATTTCAATCTACTCACCTAATAAAAATTTTTCCATGAAAATTCTCAACTCAACAACCACAGAAGAACCACTTAATGCAACTCTAGCCAATACGTGAAACAAACAACTACACAACTTACTCCTTCAAGAAAAGGCGGTAATGGCTCATGTCATCCTCAAGGCCCCATGTCGCTTCCTCCATGCGCGATTCCTCCATAGCTACTTTCTACCAAGGCCACCAATCTTGTTTCAATACCTTTCCTTCCGGGGTCAAGAACTCGACCGGCTTCCTCAAAGGCGAGATCCTCCCCACGTTGCACCGCATCGAGCTAAGAATGCAGATCCATCCGAAACATACTTATTCAAGCAAGACACATGGAATACATTGGCGAATTATATCCAATCCCGAGGCACGCCAAATGATAAGCTATGGATCCCACTCTCGCCAAAATCTCAAACGATCCGATGTAACGGGACTCAACTTCCCTTTCCTTCCAAAACCACATTACCCCCTTTCCACGGAGATATCCTCAAGAACACCCGATCACCAACTTCGAAGATAAGTCCACTTCTACGACGATCAAGATATTTATTCCTTGCCTGCCCTCTCGTTGTTTTCGTGTTGTTGTATCAACTTTGATCCTCTCCAATCGACCTTTTCAACTAACTCTTTAACCATAAACCTTTTTCTCCCACTTCATTCCAACAAACCGAGTCCCAGGGGACACTTCCACCCATATAATGCCTCAAACGGTGCTATATCATCTCGACAGCGTGAAAACTATTATTATACGCGAACTCCATCTTAGGCAACTCATCATCCCAACTCCCTGAGAAACTCATAACACACGCTCGAAGCATATCCTCCAAAGTCTGGATCGTCCTCTCTGATTGCCCATCTGTTTGGGGATGGAAAGATGTACTCAAATCAACTCTGGTCCCCAATGCCTCTTGAAAACCTCTCCAAAATCTCGGCAAACTCAAAGATCACGGTCAAAGATAATTGACACCGGAACCCCATGCAATCTTGCAATCTGATCAACATAAATCTTCGCTTAGCCTTCTTAAATTCATCAATGACGACCGCAGGAAGTGAGCAGACTTCGACAATCTGTCCACGATCACCCAAATCCCATCGTTCCGCCTCGACGATCTAGGAAGTCCAAATAAGAAATCCATGGTGATGTTCTCCCACGTCCATTCAGGAATCGGAAGTGGCTATAACAACTCCGTGTGGGCGCTCTATGCTCAATCTTCACCTGCTGACAAACCAAACACCTCGCCACAAACCGCAATCTCTTCATCCTGTGCCACCAATAAACCAACCTCAAAGTATCGAGCACATCTTCATGCTACCCGGATGCATGCTCTGCTGAGCATTATGAGCCCCATCAAGAATTCTAATTCCTTTATCTCCTAATACGACACGACCAACCTACCACCATCGCCAAAGCTCCACTATCATCAACCACTTCAACCGATCTACCCTACTTTTCACTTCTTTAATAATATCTGTGATTTCTCATCTGCTGAAGCTCCAAGATTGGACAAGAGTGTGTGTCGACCTTCACATAAGCCAACAACTCACCATCGCTACCAACCTCAAGATCAACTCTAAGCTACTTCGCCTCTACCTATAGGTCTTTCTCCCTTCCCACCTCGTGTAGAGCATCCGCCACATTCGCCTCCCCGGTGATACTCGATAGTCACATCGTAGTCGTTGATAAACTCCATCCATCTCCTCTGCCTCAAATTCACGTCTCTCTGCGTCGGGAGGTACTTTGCATTTTATGATTAGGCAGTAACCGCATCTAACCCCATACAAGTAATGCCTCCACAACTTCACAAGAAAACAATCGCTTTCCAACTCAAGTGTACGGTCGGTAATTCCTCCTTATGGTTCCTCAACCGTCGGTAAGCATAAGAAATCACTCTCTAGTTTCGCATCAACACAACCCAACCCCCGTGTGCCGCCGCATCGCCAGATATCACGTAACCCCTCGTGATCCCATTGTGAGCCAAACCGCGTAGAGTCGGCCTTCGCCTTCAACTCTCCAAAATGTACCACACTCCTCACCCAAGCAGCGAATGTTTTCCTGTCAACCTCGGGTCATCGGAGTCGCAATTAACGAAGTCCCCTCGATAAACCTCCCCAGAATACCCAAATAAACTCAAAGAAACTCCCCACTGGGTAACACTCGTGGTCACTCCTGCTAATCACGCCTCCACCTTCCGAGGATCCACACAAATACCTTTCAATTGATACAACATGGCCCAAGAACCTGCACCTTCGGCCAACTGCATCTGCCACTCTGGTGAACTTTGGCGTATAAATATGCGCCGCTCAATACCTCCAACACAACCAAGCGCCAGGCTCCTCCGCCACTCGAGTAGATCAGAATGTCATCAATGAACACAATCACGAACTTATCCAAGAACTCCCGGAACACCCGATTCATCAAATCCATGAATGTTGCTGGTGCATTAGTCAACCCAAATGGCATCACCATAACCCATACTGATCAAAAGGCCGATTGAATGTTACCCTCCTCGATCTCAACTTGTGATAACTGATCTCAAATCAATCTTTCGAAATACCTTAGCATCCCTCACCGGTCAAATAGATCATCTTATCCTAATAATGGAGAATGTTTCTTGATAGTCACCTTATTCACCGCCCGATGCTCCATAATAAACCTCAACGCATTTATCCTTTCTTCGCAAACAAACCGCGCACTTTACCATAAAACACTTGGTCTCGATGAATTTCTTTATCAAGGCCTCGTGAATCGAAGTCTTTCAATTCTCCCAAATTGCTGGGAGCCATTCTATACGGTAATAGAAATCGCACGGTACTTGAACTACTCAACGAAGTTCTCCACCTTTCCTCGCTACGTAAACCCGCCGATCCTCGGGGAAAACATTAACATACTCACGGACAAAGACGAATATCCTCCAATCTGAGCCATTCTATATGGCGCAATAGAAATCGGCACGGTACTTGGAACTACCAATCGAAAGCTCCACCTCCCTCGCTGGCGGTAAACCCATGTGCATCCGCCAGAAAACATCAACATACTCACGGACAACGACGAACATCCTCCAATCCGGCTCTCTCTCTATCTCTCTCTCTCTCTCTCTCTCTCTCTCTCTCTCTCTCTCTCTCTCTATGCTCCACCACATACCCTGTAAACCTAACACAACCTTTCTTCATCAACTTCCCCGGCCACAAGTGCCGAAATGAAACTCGCCGGTGTAATCTTCCTAACTCCCCACAAATAGAATATCGGGTCTACCCGACTAAAAAGATGATCTCCTTCGTAAGGCCAACTCGGCGTGATGTCTCCCCAACCAGTTCATACCCAAGATAAGATCATAGTCTACTAACTCAAACGGAAGTAGGTGTACAACTAGCAATTGATTATTGATACTCAAGGGGAAATCTCTATGTATTATTATTTAACCTCAACCGACCTCCTCACCGGTAACAAGTGATAATAAGCAGAACAAGTAAAGACTCCCGACATAAAGGTAAAACATCAACAAAACTCTGGGAAATAAATGAGTGAGTAGCTCCAGAATCAAAAAGTACCCTAGCCTCAGAATCACATAATAACAAAGTGTACTTGTCACAACTCTCTAGAGTATCCAGCGCCAGCTCACGAGTAACCTGGATTAATTTGGCCTCCGCCAAAGACCACTGCCGCTACGTCGTGTTCCCCCGAGAGCCTCCAACCCGCCACCTGACTTCCACGCAGCCTCCAAAGCCACCCACCAGCCTTCCTCGATATCCACCCTCTCGAACTATACTGCGAGAAGTACCAGACCACCCACTCTACGGACCGAGGAGTAAGCTCCTCGCAAGATGTCCGTGCCGCCGACAACGGAAACAAATCATCTCCTTCACCGACAATCCCATCTAAGACCACCGACCAATAACGGAAACATCGACATCACTGAACTCCAAAGAATACCTCCCTCGAAATCCAATTGCATCTAGCCAAAAAACGCCGTGTAAGAAGTCGCATCAACTCGAACAAACAACAAAATCAAACGCGCCCGACCGGACGAAGTCCGGCCGAACTCAACGCTACACAAAATTAACCCAAAGAATTTCGGGGATCTCTTCTAAAGATCAAAGAGCTACTTTTGAAACTCAATTCATTGCCATACAAGTACCCGAGTAGGAGCAATACGTAACCGAACGGCTTGAG